>PITA01003351.1:0-32688 GCA_004023965.1 Spilogale gracilis
CACCACCACCACCACCATCACCACCACCACCACCACCACCACCACCACCACCACCACCACCATCATCATTATCTCTATTGCATCACTATCATCATCACCATCATCATCATACCAACACTTAGTTCTTAGTTCCCTTTTGCTGCCGTAACAAATTATCACAAACTTGACATCTGTCTTTCCAGGCTGCTATTACAAATTACCACAAACTGGGTGGCTTATAAACAACAGAAGTTTATCTCTTACAGTCTTGGAGGCTGGAAAGTTCAAGATCATGGTGCCATGTTTGGTCTTCCTGGTTCATAGAGGACCATCTTTTCACTGTGTTCTTACCTGGTGGAAAGGCATAGGGCATTCTGAAGGGTCTCTTTTATAAGATCACTAATTCCATTCATGAAAGCCCCAGCCTCATGATTTAATCACCTCCAAAAGCCCCACCTCTTAATATTGTCATATTGGGCATTAGAATTTCTGCGTATGATTTGGGAGGAAGGTGGGCATGTAAGCATTCAGACCATAGCACTTGGTAGCTTAGAACAATACAAATTAGTTTGAGAAGTCAGAAATCTGAAATGGGTGGGCTAAAATGAAGGTGTTGGTAGGGCTGTGTTCCTTCTGGAGGTTCTAGGGTAGAGTCCTTTGCCTTTCCTTACCCAGCCTCTGGAGGCTGCTCACATTCCTTGGCTCTTGGCCTCCTTCTTACATCTTCAAAGCCAGGAATGGCCAATCAGTCCTCCTTATGCTGCATCACTCTCCATCTCTCTCATCTTCCTTCTTTCACTATGAGGACCCTTGGGAGTACACTGGGCCCACCTAAGTAATCAAAGATAATCTCCCTATCTCGAGATCAGCTGGTTAGCAACCTTAATTCATCCTGACCATACAACATAACACATTCATAGGTTCCAGGGGTTAGGACATGGACATCCTTGGGGGCCCATTGTTTTGCTTATCACAGAATCAGCATCGCCATCTCCAAAACTATCACTGCCACTCACTGCTGTTGTCATCAACACCACCAGCACCACCACCATTTTCAGCCGCATCTCCGTCACCACTTTCCTCGCCAAAGGCATCATCAAACGACCACCACTACCCTTCCACTCCTATCACTGCCACTGGCACCACCATTTTCAACACCACCACCCCTACCAGCAGTACCACTGCACTTCCACTATTCAGATCTCTGCCCTTCACCTCCTTAGAGGGATCTTCTTTGGCCACTCTATACAGAGTAGCACCTCCTCCTGACTCTCCTATCACACACAGTAGCAGACATCGGAAGATAATGCCTTGAGGGCAGGATCTTGTCTGATTTATTCACTGTGGCATTTGATGCCTGGCATACAGTAGGCACTCAGTAAATACTCACTGAAGGAATGAATGAACAAATAAATGGATGTATTTGAGCCTATAATAAGAGCTTTGGCATAGTGTCTCTACAGGAGCGACATCAAAGCTGAGATTTGACAGAAGAGGGGGGAATGAAAAAGTGAGTAAAGAACAGTGGGAACAAAGCTGGCCATCGGCAGGTAGCGCTGTGCATTCTGAGGACAAACAGTGAGTAGATCAGGGAGGTGGAAGACCAGGGTGCAGGGGAGCACAGGTGGGGTGTGGCCAGAGTGATCCTGTAAGTATGTCAGGAATGTTGCTCTTCACCCTCTGAGCAATAGAAGCTTTTGGAGAGTTTTAACGCTTGTGGTCAGCCTTGCACTAGTTGAAGATCACTCTGGCTCCACTGTAGAGAGTGGTTTGTGAGGAAGAGGACACAGCAAGTGTGCGGCAGCTTCTTAGGAGATCCCTGCTGGTGTCCAAGAGTGAAGGGTGGTGATGGCTCTAGCTTGGGCCAGAGTGGTGGGTGTGGTGATGCGGAGAGAGCGCCGAGTGAGGAACTATAAGAAATAAAAATCGAAGGACTTGGGGATGGCTTAGCTTTAGGAATGAAAAGCAGCGTGGCGCCAAGGATACTGCCTAGCTTTCTACTCCCACTCCCACAGCCAGATGGCCAGATGGTGGTGACTCTGACTGGCAGCTGGCTGGCAGAGGCCAATGCCTCACGAAGACAGGAGTATATCCATATTTATGACCATTATCATTAATGGCAATATATAAAGAGAGCAATAACTATTGTTGTCTGAATGCTTACCAGAAGTTACATATCATATGGAGTTAAATCATCTGTCCAAGTCACATAGGTAATGGCTTAGCTTGGGGTCCTCAGAAGCCAACCTTGCAAGAAGGATTCAGAGGCAAGTAGCATATTTGGGAAGGAAAATAGCAAAGTGAGGAAGTGAGACAGGAAAAGGAAGGCAGCCAAAGAAGTGTGTGTTTATCAAGCAAGTTACTCCTGTGGGAAATGGAACTTAATCTTTCTGGGGACCTCTGGAGTCTAGTGAGGAATACCCATCCCAGAGTCATTTCAACGGATAGTTAGGAAACTGGGTTCTTTATACACAAACTCTGGCTAGTCATGGTTAGAGGTGCTCCCAGGGGGTGTTCATTCCCTGCATCCAGCCTTCAACACAGAGACAGTTAAGATTCAGTGGCAAGAAAAAGCCCTTAGGCAAAAAGATTTAGGTTCTAGCAGTTAGAGATCAGACCTGTGTGCACTGAGATGGTAAGTACCGGGTAATATGAGAAAAGAGTTGACAGGGTCTGCTACTGGTAGGAAGTAGTGAAATAAGGACTTGAATCTAGGTGTTTTTGATTTCAAAGTCTATGAATGGATGATCATGTGGGTGGGTGGGTGGGTGGCTGGCTGGATGGATGGATGAAAAGATAGATGAACAGATGAGTGGATAGTTAGGTGTTCAAAGAAATGGATGGTTAGGTGTGAGAGCAATGGATGGGCGGATGAATAAATGTTTGAGTTGGTGAATATATATAGAATATATAGAAGGATGGGTGGATGGAAAACTTAGTGTATGGGCAACTGTATAGATAATTTAAGAATTATATTATAGATGGCTGGGTAGAAATATGAATAGATAAAGTGGAGTGCACATATAGGCGAATGGGTAAGCAGGTGCATGGGCAGATGGATAACCAGGTTTGGGAAAAAGAGTAGGGCCAGGGCTTAGAGAGCAGAGCCTCAACAATGACCTTGGATGAGTAAGCTCAGCTAATATTACCCCCATCACAGCCCACCCCCCACTGTCTCAAAAGCATCCCAGCTGTGGTCTCCTATTGATGACCAAGCATATCAGGAATGACCTTTAGGGAGCAGGGTAGATCCAGGATGGATGCAGCAGAGTGTGTGGGTTGGGGGAAGCCCACAAAATGGAACTGGAGCAGTAGGGCAGAGCCCGCTGGGTCTTGTCCCTGGAATGGTGCTGCCGTGCCCAGAGCCAGCTGGGCAACTGCCCAGGAGACAACATCATAGGGCTGGCTCTGGTCACCCTGCCAAGTGGGTGAGTGCTGGACATATTGGTCCCACCACCCAAGCAAGGCAATGGTTGCAGAAGGGGAAGGCGGCTCTCATAGTGGGAGCAGTGCTGGCTCAGAAAAGCTGAGAAAGGAAGCTGTATCAGGACAGGGAGTCCCACCATCTCGGCAGAGCTGCGTGATACCAGGGACACCCTGCTCCAGCCCAAGCACAGCTGATGGGCCCAGCTCTGCCAAGTTTCACTGCCTGAGGCACATTTTTATGACCTGAGGAATAATGAGAGGCAGGCATCCTGGTCTTGGCCTTTCCCTAGTGCAGTGCGCATGTGTGTCTGTGAGTGTGTATGTGCCGGTTCGCATGAGTGAACCCAGAAGGTATATGTGGGTCCCTGTGCAGGTTTGTTGGGGGTCAGGACTCCCCCACGTCATCCCTTCCTACAGACTTCGGAAGCTAAGCAATTAGGAGTTTCTCACACATTCTAGGCTACTTCAGACCTCCATGATCTCGCCTGTGCTACTGGAATGATCTCTTCTTTTTTTCTGCTTGGCAAAACTCTTGTCCATCTTTCAGATCCAGGCTTCCCACCTCCGTGTTAGCTCCCAAGTCCCCTCAGACTCCATCTGCTGGGCCCCATGCTGCCTCTCAAACACCTCACTCTTACAGCCCGTGGGGTAGTTTCTGCTCTTCCTATAGGGAGTGCCTGGAGGACAGGATCTGTGTTTCATTCTTTTTGGAAGCCCCAGAGCCCAGAACCGAATCTAGCACAGGATGGAGGGATGGATGGGTGGGATAAATGGAAAGATGGACTGATAGACCGACAGACAGGCAGATGGATGTAGAGACGTGTGGACTGCTGGACGGAGGGGTAGATGAATGGGCAAACAGGTGGAAGGAGGGGTACGTAAATGATAACATCTGGCATTTCTGCTCTAGATCCTGGATTTCAAAGGGAGACAGCTTGCAGTTCTTCTTCAGCTCTCATTTACTGGAAGTCCCTCTGCTTGCAGAGGAGGGCTGCAATCTCAGAGCTCTCCTGCCCTCTCCCCTCCCAGCTCTGGCTCTCCTGAGGTCTGGCTCCAGACTGACCACCTACTGTATGAAGAAGCAGATTAGGCCTGAAGAGGCATTGCTGAGTGGCTTAAGTTAGCCCCTGTTTGTGCTCAAGTCTTTCAAAGGCTGGAGCTACTGCAGAGGAGGGGCCTGACTTCAGGCCCCACTGCTAAATGGGCAGGGATTGTGTGCTCTACAGGCCCTGACGGCAGGCAGCTTAAGGCAGGGCCCTAGGAGTTTTGAGACAGGAAAATGGTGTTTTGTCTTGTTAATGCATTCACTTGGCTTTGAACTGGAGAGTAGTCAGGTGTCCCCAGATGGCTGCTTTTGAGCTGGTCTAGGGAGGGGGCAGGGCATAGCCAGGCCCCGGATTACAGAGGCCTTCCCGGGGGAAGGGGGCCTTTGATGGGGCCGGGTCTGTTGTCCGGAGTCTGCTTTGCTGGTGGCTGGAGCCCCTAATGAGGGGGAAAGGGCTCGTTCTGAGGCATTCCCCTGGTCTCCCTTGGGCAGCAGGCGGGGGCTTCCTTTGATGTTGGAGTCCTTAAGCCAAGTGGGGACTAATTGCCACAAGGTACAGAATGTTCTGGTTGCTTGGGGGGTCTGCAGCTTGCTCACAATGCCACAGCCACCCTGGGGTGGGGGGAGGAAGGCAGCCACTCTCCTGATGTGAGAGAACTCAAGAGGGTTTGGGGTTGGGGGTTTTTGGTTTTGTTTTTCTTTTCATGCACAGCAGACCCAGCACAGAATGGGAAACACATTATATACCGTGCATGGGCTTGTGCACATGCGCGCGCGCGCACACGCACATACCCCTTACTCCACTGCAACTTTGTATACAGTATTATGTTTGATTTTTTTTTTTAATCAAAGAGTCAGTGTGGTGGGAGGGATCATGGCAAAGAGAAAAGAAAGCCGACTTTGGCAGAGAGGTGGCAGACAGATTTGGGATCAAGTTCCAGTTTTGCCACTTGTTAGCTGGGGCAAGCCACCGAGGTTCGCGGAAGCCCAGCACCCTTCTCTGCCAAATGCAGGACCGTGCCTGGCACACAGGTGCTTATTTGCATTTGTTCCATCCTTCAATTACATTCTTGAGACAGTTCACTAAAAACACACGTCTATTTTCCTGGCAGGCATGGAGGCAGGTGGAGAACCTGGTCAGCCATCACCAGTTAGATCATTTTCATTTGATTAGAGAACAGGAAGAGGATGGTTTCTTTTGACTTTTAGTATTCTCAAAGGAAGGTGACCTTATTCTTCTGGTATTATGTTCCCCCCACCCACCCACTTTCTCCCGCCACCTCTCAGTGCGATCTGGAGTCAGACACAGCAAGTTTTGTTATTAAGAGAAAAAAATTGGTGACTCAGTCATTAAGTGTCTGCCTTCTGCTCAGGTCAGGATCCTAGGGTCCTGGGATCGAGACCCACATCAGCTCCCTGCCTGGCGGGAGGCCTGCTTCTCCCTCTCTCACTCCCTCTGCTTGTGTTTCTGCTCTCACTAATTCTCTTTCTGTGTCAAATAAATAAAATCTTTAAAAAAGAGAGAGAGAAAGAACAAAATTAGAGCCAATTGTTGCCTTTTTACCCTATACAAAGCATGGGGCTAGGTGATCTGACTACCTTATCTCTAATCTTCACACTGACAGAGAGAGTTGGTAAACCCATTTGATAGATCAAGAAACTGGGACTTAGAGAATGACTTGCCCAAGATCATTATATGTGAGGATGGGGAGCCAGCTTTCTCTTCAGCCTGACTCCAAAGCCCAGCCCTCTCAAGCCTGCTGCAGGTGGATGTTCTGATCAGGCAGAACGGAGCTTCATTTCCCCATTGGGTCAATGACACCAGTCACAGTCCACCTTGCCTGGAGCCAGGATGAAGAGCCATTGAAATGAGATAACCCCTGTGCAAGTACCCAGCCTTGTGGACATGACAGGCCCTCAATACACCTGCTGCTTCGCTCCACCTGGCCCTCATCACCTACTTACACACACACACACACACACACACACACACACACACACACACACAACCCCTATTTCCTTCACTCTCTGGAATCTGGAAAAAGGGCAGATCCGGGCAAAAGGAAACAGTGGGTGCACCTGGGTGGCTCAGTTATTAGGCGTCTACCTTGGGCTCAGGTCATGATCCTGGTGCTGGGATCAAGCCCCGAATAAGGCTCCCTATTTGGCAGGAAGCCTGCTTCTCCCTTTCTCACCCCCCTGCTTGTGTTCCCTCTCTCGTTGTGTTTCTCTCTGTCAAATACGTAAATAAATCTAAAAAAAAAAAGAAAAGGAAACATTGTCCAACAAAGTCGTTCTTCCAGTCCATGGTGCCTCTTCTTTAAGCTTCTGTCCTGACCTTCTGGCCTCTAGAGACAGATCCTCCACCCAGCCCCATGATGAGAGAACCCTCCGTGAGAAGCTTCCCGACCTTCAGTGACACGGGAGGAGAGATGAAGCCGAGGCAACTGGTAGGTGGCTGAGCAGAGGCCTGCAGGAGGGGAGGCTCCCAACAACCCAAGACAGACACCACAGCTGTCCTGGGGAAAAGATGTGCTCCAGGGCCTCTGATTGTTCCCATCCTCAGGGCGCAGGGGGTCTCCCTGCTCAAGCTCAGAACACCTGGGCAAGAACTCTGGCATGGTTACTTTCTTCTTTAAAAAAAAAAACAAACAACCAACCTTGGAAATGGCTTTATTAAAGTTTTATAATAGTCTATTCATGTCTTTTAGTGTCAAAAATACAGATAGGTAGGGGCGTCTGTTGAACATCTGACTCTTGATTTCTGCTCAGGTCATGATCTCAGGGTTGGGAGATAGAGCCCCAAATGGGGCTCCGTACGCAGCAGGGGATCTGCTTGAGGTTCTCTCCCTCTCCCTCTGCCCCTCCCTTTCCACTACATACACTCTCTAAATAAATAAATACATGAACTCTTAACCAACTGAGCCACCCAGGCACCCATAAATACATGAAATCTTAAAAGAAAAATACAAATAGTGGCACCTAGGTGGCTCAGTCGTTAAGCATCTGCCTTCGGCTTAGGTCATGATGGCAACATCTTGAGATCGAGCCCTGTGTCGGGCTCCCTGCTCAGCAGGGAGCCTGTTTCTCCCTCTCCCTTTGCCCCTGCTGATGTTTCTCTCTCTCTCTCTCTCTCTCTCTCTCTCTCTCTCTGTCAAATAAATAAATAAAATATTTTTTTAAAAAATACAGATTGACAAAAAAGGAGAATATAGAAATATCCAGAGTTGGGCTCTGTCTCCCAGACAGGTGGGTACACACTGGGGAGAGGAAGCTGGCTCTCCCTCACTTAATATGTCCCCCACCTGATATGGCATCTTTCCGTATGTGTGTCCATCACAAATTTACACTTACACAACGTTCCAAGGACTGTCAGTGTTTCTTTAGCCAGTCCCCTACTGTTGAGCATTTCAGTCATTTTTAATATTTTCTGTGAGGCATATTTCTTCACTGCTGTACTGCCTCTTGAGGCTCCATCCCAAAGAGTGGCCTTGCCACATGTATGAGTTTGGTCATTTTTAACACTTTGGATGGCCAAGCTGTCCCCTGGGAAGATCTGTAACAATATATCACCACCTAAAGCACCCAGAGGGTTATTTCCTGTCACTGTGGCCAACACTGGGTATGGACAATCCGTCTTCAATCTTTGATGATTTGATAGATGAGAAGAACACCTTGTTGCCGTGTGAATGTCTATGTGACTACCTGAGCTTTCTTCATTCATTCATTCATTCATTCATCAAAACTTTATTGAGTATCCTGAGCTGGGAAACCTCTGGTGTAGGGCAGGGCCATATTTTAAGCAGAAAATCAAACAGACAATCTCTCCATTATGGTTATAATCAGCATTATGAAGAACGGTGCCCTGGGGAGATGGGCTCCTGGGAGTGTTGGTCCCTCTGTAAGGTCTATGGGATTTGACTTTCCTTGATTTGGAAAATCCACCCTTCTCAGTCTTCTATAAAGTGCCCTGTGAACACAGCTTCACTTCATCCCTACCTCTAACTCTTTGAACCAGTTGTTCTCCTAAGGCCCTCCAACCAATGTACTTAGAGTGCCTCTTGTTAAGCAAAAAGGTTTAGGGGCCACAGTGTCTTTGGTGAGGGACCCTACAGGCCACGTGGGGCCTTCTTCAGATGCCGCTTTCTCCAGAGAGTCTCTCTGGGTTCCCCCAAGATGAATCCCTCCCTCAAGAAGCACAGTGATATAATCAAGAATTAATTGGTCTTCTCCTCCACAGCAGGGAGCCAGGACCTGTTCTATGTACCCTCAGGAGCACCAGCCCTGGGATTTGTCACATGGGAGGTGGGGACTCTTTTTTACCTATCGTTTGAACATCTTTTTCAGCTGGGAACATTGGGGCACCTGGGTGGCTCAGTTAGTTAAGCATCTGCCTCTGGCTCAGGTCAGGATCTCAGAGTCCTGGGACTGAACCTCACATCAGGCTCTCTGCTCAGTGAGGAATCTGCATCTCCCTCTCGCTCTCCCTCTCCGCTCTCTCCCTCTCTTTCTTGAAAATAAAAAAATAAAATAAAATCTTAAAAAAGTAAACTGGGAGTATCTTTTCATGAGAACTAAGGTTTGCAGAGCTCTTTCTGGGTATTTCCTTGAATCCTGAGAAGGTTGGGGACCAGCGCAAGGCCACATAAGCAAGAAGGGGGCCAGGTATGAGTCCCTCTCCCCTGGACGGCAGGGCAGGACCTTTGTACCTGCATCACAGTCCAATTCAAATGCTTCCTTCCTCTTCTAGACTCAAAGTCTTATGAGTCTTGGGCCTTTCAGATTCTGAAGCTTCTAGGGAAGTGGTCTCGTCCAGGGTGCACTGGCTGGAGCTTGTTGGTACCTCCGATGGCAAGCCAAGCCCAGAGTCCAGCTGTCCAGATAGGCATCTGGGAAGTGCCCACAGATGGCTTCAGTTGTGACAGGCAATGGGCTAGGCCTGCTCTCCCTGCTGGCTGATGTCATGAGCTCATTAGAGCAATGGGGTTTATAGTGTTCAAGGCAACTGTCCAAACAATAAATTAAGCTGCACAATTTAGCACTTAATTATCCTCTCTCTCGTCTACTTCACTCTGTTCCCTGGGTGTCTGTCTGGGCCCTCCGGCAAGATGGTAAGATCTTCCCTTGGCCTCTCAGCCCACAGCAAGTCCATCATGCAGTCCTGCTGGTGCCTTCTCGGGAACATCTCTTAAATACTTTCCCTTCTGCACATCCCCACAGCCTTGACCTCAGCCAGCCCTCAATCTCTCCCCTGGGTGATCGCCACCCTGGCTCCTCTTGCTAGAATTCCCATCTCTGCTCTGCCCAAGTGGCTTCCCTGGGTCTGACATACACAGTTCCAAGCCCTCATCTCTCCGTTCAAAGCCCCTGTGAGCAGGATACCCTGCTTACTGTACCAGCCTTCCTTTCCCAAAGCCACCCACTGGCTACCCTACCATAGGAAGGGCTTGTGGCTCTGCCCCAAGGAGGGGCACCGTCAGACTGAAGGCCCTTTTGCCTCATGAACTTCTGCACGTACCATTCTCTCTATGGGGAATATCCCTCTCCCCACTCAGCCCTCATCACTCAACCTGCAAACTCAAGCTTGTCTCAGTATTCAGCTCTGGAATCTCCTCCTTTAAGAAGCCCAAGGGTATTTTCTTGGCAGTCCCACAGCTGAGACTCCTCATTTCCTCTCCCCTCTCGGGTCCTCTCTTAGGATGCCCGTCCAGAGGGATGCCTGGGAGAATGACAACCTCAAGGCTATCCAGCTGTGTGTAGCACTCTCATGCCCATTCATTCTGGAGTCCCCACAGTTCAAGCTCACAATCAAACCATGAGGATCCATAATAAAGGTCTTTTTACAGGTGAGGAAACTGAAATTAAGATTCCAGAGCTGGGGGGGCGCCTGGGTGGCTCAGTTGGTTAAGCAACTGCCTTCGGCTCAGGTCATGATCCCAGAGTCCCGGGATCGAGCCCCACATCGGGCCCCCTGCTTGGTGGGAGGCCTGCTTCTCCCTCTCTCACTCCCTCTGCTGTGTTCCCTCTCTAGCTGTGTTTCTCTCTGTCAAATAAATAAGTAAATAATCTTAAAAAAAATAAAGAACTTAAAAAAAAAAAAGATTCCAGAGCTAGGTCTCCATTGGCCAACTTGGCCTAAATCCATAAGGGAAGGGATAGAGTGCTGGGGCTCAGACAGACAGGTTGGAGGACCAATGGGGCACCACATTGTGTGGGGAGGCCCAGGGAAGGCATGGGGAATGGGGGATGTGAGAGTTTGGCACAGGGTCACCACTTGACCCAAAGGAACTTGACTGGTCAAAATTACCTAGTATTCCTTTCTGCTCCCCCATTTCACAGTTGGACAAATGAAGTCTCAGAGAGAAGGAAAGAGAAACAGAGAACAAAGTTATAGAGGAATAGGGGCCAAGTTAGAGCCAGATTGAGTCCTAGTCCAGCTGCCCCTGTGTGCTGAGGTCCAGGGAGACCACCCTACTGTACCTTCTTCTCTCCCTCTTCCCTTTACTCATGCCTCCATTAGACATTCCTGTGTGCCCCCTAGGGCCAGGTTCTCCACTCGTTGTTAAAGATATAGGGGCCCCTATCTGGTGTTTGCCTGATGCACAGTGCTCAGTGAACATTTGTTGAGTAGCTGAATAGGTAAACAAATAAACATGGGACAGTAATGTGCCTCTCTTCCCTCCCAGAAGGGCCTAAAGGAATGGAGAAGCACCTGCCTATGCCCTTGGTGCCCATGGTGTCCTTACAACTGCCCTATGATGTCAGCATCATCACACCCATTTTGCAGATGAGAATGCTGAGGCTCACAGGGGGGATGAGACTCATCCAAAGCTCTGCAGTTAGAAAGCTGTTCTCAGCCACCCTAGGAAATTAAACACTACCCATGCTGCTTTTTTTTTTTTCTTTTTCTCTTTTTAAGGAAGGATGTTTTCCTTCTGATGTGTAAACAGGAGAGGGGCTCCCGGAGAAGGTCACTGTAAATATCATTACTTCTCCTCGGGGCTCTGTCAGCTTATGTTACTTTATTTATCAACATTCCAAAACATGTAGATCCAAGAACATGTCCTCAAGTGGGACACCAGAGATGCGCGCTTTGGGGGTCAGGGGCAGGAGCACTTGCCAAGCACAGAGCACGGGGCTGGGCAGGAGATGGGAGCTGGATCCAGGCACCGCGCTGGCCCAGGCGGGGTGGGGCGGGTCGGTGAAGGGCCCTCCCAACATCTCCCGTCTGGGTGGAGCAGCAAGTTGGAGTTCCAGCGGCATGTCCCTCATTTCCATAAGGGGGAGCTTGTGCATAGGAGATTCCCTCCCGGTTAGAGGGCCTCGGCATCCAGGGACCAGCTCTGGGCAGTGGCCACTTGGATGACACCGGTAAGGCATCTGCCCTGAGCACTGCCTCTTGCCCTGCGGGGGGCAGCCATGGGGATGTGTGAATGCTGTCCTCCTGCCTGTTTATCCACTCAGGGAACCAAGGAAAAGGAGGGGCAATACCTCATGTGCAAATAACACAGCTTTGGAGCCAGACAGGACTGAGGCTCACTCCAGCACCATCGGGGACTAGCTGCACGACCGTAGGCTCTTCACCTCCCAAGGACCATGGTTTTCTTATCTGCAAAACGGGAACAACACCAACTTTCGGAGATACATAGAGCAGCGACTATAGTGCCTGCAACAATACAAGGAGTGTTTTGAAATGTCTCTTTGTAACTCTTGCCAATGACACCCCAATGTCAAAATCAGGATGTTGACAATGACACATGATGATGACTGTCTGGATTCTTTATGCAAGTCCTGATTGCCACCCCAATTCTCCCAGATATTTCTGCTTGTCGTTCCCCAGCTGGGGTTTAGGGGTGATGTGCACATGTCTGTGGCCTCCTGGGTCCAGCAGAGGCAAGTCCAGTACAAAAGCATTTAGGATTGTGTTTGCAAGTGCAAAAGCAGGTATTTTTCTTAACAGAAATGATGACGAAGCAAAAATATTAAAGACTATGTCAGAGAGAGAAAGAGAAAAGTCCCCAGAGCTGAATTCTTCACTCAGCTTCAACAACCAGTTTCTCTTCTTTTTGAAAGCGAACCCCCTGGTCCCCACAGATGTTTTGGTGGGGTTGTAATCCTAGTGACTATGCCAGGTGCTGTTTTATTCCTGACTTGCCATGGTCTTTGGTCTGAATCACTCCATCTCTTTTCCTTTGGTTCCTGGCAGAAAGCAAAGCGTGTCTTTCATGGTCCCCTCTTCCTGGGAGGAGGAATTTCTCCACAGGCCTCGCTTTGCCCGTGCTCACGGGGCTACACTTGGGGGAGAAGGGTGGATGGCAACAGTCTGCTGCCCTTTGGCTGCCTTCTTAACATGCTTATTTTTCCCCCTCCAAAATGGAAATCACATTTTCTCCCTGATTATCAAAGTAACACATGTGTATTGTGAAAAATTGGGCAGTACTGGAGTTCAAAGACCAAAAGTTAGCCAGAAAAAAAAAAAATCACCGTTAACACTTTGGTACGTCTTTTCAGACTTTAGGACAATCCCAGTTACAAGGGACTCTACCAGAATACATTGTTTTGTGTTCCCATTTTCATTGTTTACCTGCCTGGTTTCACCTGCTCATTCTAAATGGCTCTGCATCATTGTACTGGATCAGTATATATAGTGCAGGGCATTTAAACAATCCCTTATTGTGGGACATTTCGGTTATTTCTTTTTCTTCTTAAAAAATGTTTTATTTTGAACATTCATTTTATTTTGAATACTAGATTCACAGGAGGTCGCAGAGATAGTACCGACAGCTTCTGTGTGCGCTCCACAGAGGTTTCCCCAATAGTTACATCTTACATACAGAGTAGTGCAATGTCAAAATCAGGATGTTGACAATGACACCATCTGACTATGGGTGTAAGCCATTCTATCACGGTTGTACACCTGTGTAACTACAGGGCACAGGACCTTCCACCACCATGATGCGCTCCCTCCTGCTGTCCTGTCATAGCCATACTCTCCCTTTTCACACCCCCACCCCTCCACTGGCCCTCCCAACCCCTGGTCACCACCACCCCTAATTGGTTCTTCATCTCTATATTTTTGCCATTTCGAGACATATATATATTTTTCCCACCCAACATAATACTCTTGAGATCCATTCAAGTTATTGCATGTATACATTGTTCCTTCCATGATGGCATTCCATCATGTGGGTAAACCACACCTATGAACCATTCATCTATTTTAGGGCATGTTGTTTCTATTTTTTAGTATTACAAATAAAATTGCTATGACTATTGTCATAAAGGTTTTCATGTGGACACATTTTCATTTCCCTGGCACAAATGTCCAGAGTTTGGTACTGGGTTATTTGCTAAGTGGACATTTCATTTTTTAAGTAGTGGAAGTCTTTTCCAGAATGGCTGTAGCACTTTCCATGTCTACCAGCAGTGTGAGAGGGCTTTAGCTTCTCTAAAACCTACCAATATTTCATATTCTCACTCTACCTGTTCTAATAGGTGTGTAGTGTATCTTATGGTTTTAGCTTTCATTTCCCTAAAGGCTCAGGGCATAGAACATCCTTTCTCCTGCTTATTTGTTGGTCACATCTCCTTTGGGGTGAAATGTCTCTTTGTAACTCTTGCCAATTTTCTTATAGGGGTGTTTGTGATCTTACTGTTGCATTTTGGCTGTGTGTGCGTAAATAATGTAATATACATATTTTATATACTACATACATTAAGATGTAATATATTAATATATTATATAATAATATATTGATATATTATATGAAATACATACTATCTAATATGTATATTAATATATACACAGTCTAAATATGAGTCCTTTGCCAGATATGTGGTTTACAAATATTCTTTTCCTACTCTGTAGCTTGTCTTTTCATCCTCTTTCATGTATCAAAAGCTTTTAATTTGGGGGCACTGGGTGGCTCAGTTGTTAAGCCTCTGCCTTCAGCTAGGTCATGATCCTGAAGTCCCCAGATCGAGTCCTGCACCAGCCTCCCTGCTTGGCAGAAAGCCTGCTTCTCCCTCTCTCACTCCCGCTGTTTGTGTTCCCTCTCTAGCTGTGTTTCTTTCTGTCAAATAAATAAATAGAATCTTTAAAGAAAAATTTTTTAATTTTGGTTAGGTTCAGTTTATTTATTTATTTATTTTTCCTTTATAGATCAGCGTTTGGTGTCGCACCTAAGAACTCTTCACCAAGACCTAGCTTCCAAATATTATGTGCTTCTGTTCCTTTAAAATAATTTAATTTAAAATAATTCTGTGCCAGACAGTCTTCTTCCAAAGACATCCACAACCAAGTCCTCAGAACCTGCAGATATATGAGCTTTATGATATATGAGCAAGGGGACTTTGTCATTGTGATGACATTAAAGATCTTGAGGTGGAGAGAGGACCCTGGATTTTCCAGGTGTGCCCAGCATAGTCAACAAGGCTCCTTACAGGGGAAAGAGTGAGACAGGAGAGTTGGAGGAGATGTGACTATAGACACAGTGGTTGGAGTGATGACATTGCTGGCTAGAAGGGTAGTCTTGCGAGCTAGAAAAGGCAATGCAACAGATTCCTAGAGCTTCCAGAAGGAAGATGACTACTGACACTTTGATGTTAGTTCATGGAGACCTATTTTCATTTCTGACTTCCAGAACTGTAAGATAATACGTTTGTGTTGTTTTAAGCCACTAGACTTATAGTAATTTATTACAGCAGCCAGAGGAGACCCTTTTGATGAATATCCCTATACATAAATCTTTGTGTGCTTTCCCAGTTATTTCATTAGGATCAAATCCTAGATTTCAAATTGGTGAGTCAAAGGGTATATACCCAAATTGGTACCATTTACACCTCATCATTAGCTTTTACGGATTTCTGTATCCTTGCTTGAATAAACACTGTTCTTACTAATGTGAAACATATAGTTGATGTTGCTTTGATTTCATTGTATGTAGGAATCCTGCATATGAGCTCATGGCATATTTCTCTGAATCATGAGTATGCTAGCCAGTCCAATATGGCAGCCACTAGCCATGCATGGCTCTTGCACACTTGAAATATGACTACTCCTAACTGAGATAGGCTGTATGCATAAAATACCCTGGATTTCAAATCCCTATTACCAAAGAAAGAAAGAAATTTTAAGAGTAATGTTTTGTATTGATCATACATGGAAATTATTTTTAGATATATGTGAGCTTAAGTGAAATGTATTCATAGCATGAATTTTACCTGTTTTGCTTGACTTTTGTAATGTGGCTACTAGAAAATTTACAACCACATATGCGGCTTGCATTCGCAGCTCACGTCATGTTTCTACTGGTCAGCGTGGACCCAAGCACTGTCAGCCACAACCCTTCATGACCAGCAGTGGCCAGTGACAGTGTGGCAGCCAGACTTGGGGCTCAGCTCTCAGTCATGCAGGAAATGCAGCCAGGCCCTGTGGTCCTGGTCTCAGCAGCCAGTGCTCAACCACAGATCCCACGGTGTGGTGGAAAAGAACTTGGGGTCAGAGAGACCTTGGTTTAAGTCCCAGCTCCTTCAGACTTTTCCTGCATTTAAAGCTTTATCCATTTTCCTTTCCTTATCTGTAAAGTGGGAAATAACCCAATAACATTTATGGAGACATTTCTTTATTCAGCCAACACTTATTGGACCCACTGTGTGTCAGGCCCCGTTCCAGGCTCTAGCAATACAGCAGCACACAACGCAGACCGAGACTAGCATGATGTGCTGGCATCCAGTGGGTCCTCTTCCCCACCTCCAGCGACGCTCTCTACTGCTAGAAAGAACATGGCGGTGGAATGGTACATCTTACTCAGCATGACCCCGCTGGTCCCCTGAGTCAGGATAGCAGTTCCAGGCCCGAGTTGGAGTCCATCTCAACCATTACTTTGTAACTTCAACTGAGTCATCATCTATAAACTGGGGCTAAAGATCTACAGAACGGGGCTAATAACATTACTTACTTCCCAGGGTCACTGTGAGCATTAAATAAGATAACGCATGTAGAGCACAGTTGCTGGAACTTTGTAGATGCTAAAAGCAGTACCTTCTAGTAGGAGGAGGAGGAGGAGGGGGAGGAGTAATGATAGTAGAAGTAGGAATGTTATTGTTTTCTCTGCTTTAGAATACCAGTGATTTCAGGGCACTCCTAAGAGAGATGACTCAGGAACAGAGAGAAAAGATCTAGAAAGACTTATTAGTCTACATTGATGAGATAAGTCCTTAGGCCCTTATCCAAGTGATGAATGTGTTGCTGGACATCCGGCGGCTTGGGTCAAGATGGGCTGCCTACTTGCAGTCGTACTAAAAAGATCAACTTTTTTCCTTGGCCAAAAAGAGCTCTCACTGCTGCTGCCAACCCAGGCTTCACCCCTGTGTTTCGGATACTGTTGGCACCCTTCTCCTACCCCATAGTGCTCATCTCCACCTGCAAACACCTGCAGTCCTCTGCCTGAGGGTTTTTTCCTGCTTCCTAGAACTTTCTAGGCCCAGACTCAGGGCAAACCAGAGTTCTGGGTTCATGGCACGGGCAGTAGGCCTGAACCAGTGAGGAAGGGGGTGCTGGTGGGGAAACACCTTTGCTTCTTCATCCCTGGGTCAGGGCACCTCCAAAGCTGACTCCCTCCAATTCCAGGCTAGCTCCGTGAGCCTTGACAATGAGTGGGTGAGACTGGTAGGAGAAGTGGAGTCTGGCCAGGTGGATGTGAGGGCAGGCCTGCTGCCAGGCACAGTGTTCTCCTTTCTAAAAGCTGAGATCCAAGACAGGCACTAGTCTTCTGGCTATGTCTATGTTTGTATGTGATGCCTGGGACTGCTGGTGCCATCTTGCTTTCATCCTGGGGATGAAAGATGGGGCCATCAGTGAGGACAACAGAGCAGAGAGATGGACATTCCCATGCTCCCAAAGACCTGGAACCATGCCCCAATCCACCTGGAAACCATTGCACCTCTGGACTTCATCTTATGTGAGATCAGAAATATTAAAGAAATGTAAAGCCACTTCTGAGTTTGAGGGGAGAGTTTTGTTACTTACTCTACTCATAAAAGCATCTAAACCTCCTGGCTCATCTTAATACAACTCAGAAAGCTGGCAAGTGTTCCTGCCTTCCCTACTTTGCAGATGAGCAAACTGATGCTTGGGGATTGGATACAGATGAGAGAGCTCTCCAGGTGTGAGGGGTCATCTCATGTGTCCACACAATGACTCCAGGTTCAAGAAACAGCAGGTGTTACCAAAAAAAGGTCAAGTTCATGGCTTCTGTGTTGATTCCCTTTATAAAGTGAAGAGTCCTTTCATAAAGTAACAGTCCATTCCCTAGTTTCAGAGATAAAATGATTATTAAAGATGCAGTCCAGCTGTCATCTCTATGACATAGTTAAGGACTTTGAAGCTCAGAGAGGACCAGCCACTTACCTGCAGTCCCACAGTTTGGTGATTGGAACTTCAACCCTGGGTCTGACCTCAGTGATTTCCCCATCAATCCAATCTGCTCCCAGAGAGTCTGCTTTAGGCTTAACAGAGCAAACTCTGTGAAAATGCTATGCAGGCAGTAACAGTGTCCACTTCTCGGTTTACCTGGCTTTGCCCTACCCTCACTCTGCCCTCAATCCAAACTCCAGCAAGCCCATTTCCCCCCCACTCTCCCATTCGAGTTCCTTTCCTTTGAGAGCCCAAATTCCTGAAGGCCAGCTCCCAGAATCCTGGCTTCTCTGTGTGTTCTCTGCCTTTTAAAAAATCTCCTTTTCTTTTAAAGATGAACTTTTGGGGGGAAGGGCAGTTGTTGGTGACACACTGTATATTCTATTGCCTGTTTGGTTATTTCAATGAGTAGGCATGCACAGGCAGCAGGAAAGAGGAAAACCATGGCTATTCTGGTGATTCCACAGGGAGGATCCTGGAGAACTTACCAGACCGATACCACACATATGCAATGCTTAAAGCTAAAAGTTGTAAGTTGTTCATTTCCTGCTCTCTGGGCTGGTGACACTTGATACCAATAGATGTGAACAAGAGACTTTGCCTTGTCAAGCACTTCCCTCTGCTGAGTAGCCTAAATTAGGCAGACGGTGCTCCTCACAGGTGACCCCCTCATCCCATTGTACCAAAGCTCTAGCATCACAGCTTTCTTCCCTGGGAGTCCAGGAGAATGTTCTAGAGAAACACACGGAAGACACCACCATTTCCTGCCATCACTCATTTAAGACATCAGTAGTGCAGAAGGCATCAGCGATTCATCTCAGCCAGGGCCCCCCCTCTCGTGCGGACTCTATCTTCCTGGCGAGCCACTTGGTATGGGCGTGCCACCCCTGTAAGGACAACTGGGATTCCCGATCTTCCTCAAGTTTAAGAAGCAAATAAATGGAGAGGGGTGACATGTGGTTGAATGGTAGCCCCCAAATGGTCTAACTCTGGGAACCTATGTGACCTCAATTGGGAAAAGGATCTTTGCTGAGTGGGCCTGAATCCGACGACAGGTGTCCTTACAAGAGAAAGGCAGAGGGAGATGGGAGACACGCAGAGATGCCGGAGACAGACCACTGCTGAGGAACAAGTAGCCGCCCGGGTTTCCGCTACATTTGTCAAAGGCTTTTGAGATTTCAAAAGTCAGCTCTTTGTCGAAGTCCCACTGTTTGGCTTTGAATATGGTGGCTGTCCTCTCTGAACCGATTTCTTCCGCTGTTCCATGAGGATCCTCATGGGGCCCACCGCCGAGGCCATCGTGAGAGTCAGGGTGGTGTGGGCACCACACGTTGTACGGCTCACAGGCTCTTCAGGGCACAGATATTTCTGCTTCATCCCACACAAGTTTTTGAAATTTGAATTTGTTGCCAACTTTCACCTACCAGGCAACTTTACATAAAAATCCCATATTCTCAGGGTGCCTGGCTGTCTCAGTAGGTAGATCATGTGACTCTTGATGTCGGGGTTGTGAGTTCAAGCCCCACATTGGGTGTAGAGATTATTTTTTTAAAAAATCCCGTGTTCTCTTGAGAAGTCAAAAACCCTGCCATCCTCATGTGGCCATGAAAGAAGGGGTTGGGGATGACTGGCTGCTGCCCAGCTCGGGCTCCTCAGTGGACCACAGTCCTCACCCCTCCCTATGACACACGCTCCCGCTTTATCCATTCCCTTCCCATGTAGCATCTGAGTTTGCAGCTTCTGTGGAGAAAACTTTTAGTAAACTGTTTGCTGTTTTCCTTTCTGTTTCACAAGAGACAAATCCCAAGCCAGCGTTCTCTTTTCAGGAGAATGTCTCCAGTAGGGAGAGGGACGATGAAAACCTCTGTCAGACAGAATTCTTTACTTAATAGAATTTATTGTAACCAGATCAGCAACCTCCTTTAATCCTAGGCCTCTGACTTGTGAAAATCTCTTTGTTACCCTGAACTAGATACAAATGATGGTACTTGTTAAAACCAGGCCTGCTGGTGGAGAGGGACTTCCATTTATGCTTGTTCTTGCCAAGATTTTGATGTTTCCGTCCTTCTCTGGTTTAATAGTTAAGTAAACATTCGTTTTTGGATTCCGGTTCACACCATTTCAAGAGGTACTTTGAGGAAAAACCAACACCTTTGGCTTGCACTTTGTCACCCAAACTTGCTTTGATTTCCTTGGACTTCAGGGTTCAGAAACAATTTATGGAAGCAGACTCAAAATTTGTCTCTGCCTCCTGCTAGTTGTGTAGCTTTGGGCCGTCGCTGACCTCTCTGGATCCCAATCTCCTCAGCTCTAGAAGGGTCAGATATCAGCCCTTACGTTACAGGATTGCCGTAGGGACTCCAGATGATGTGCGCCCAGCTCCTGGCGTAGAAGCCAGGACACCAGAGATAATTGTTATTCTTACAGTGATTGATAACTCTTTCATGAGGCTGTCTTGGTTGTAGCTTGGGGAGTAGAAATCGGACTGTGATGATTTTATGGTTTACACACACCTAGCAGAAACCTTCCTCAATCTGCAAACCTTAGAAGTAATGATAATGAACTTGATAACAATTATGAAGGCTAATATTTATTGAACATTTCCTAAGAACAGATAGCATCCTCCTCCCTCCTCCTCTCCTATGCTCTCTCTTCCTTCCTGTCAAGGTCATTGGCACTCATGCATTAGTTGTACATCGACGTGGGTGTGCACCTTGGAAGTCTAGAATAAGAAAATATTCTCAAAGTCTATTGATCTAACACCACAATCTTGTACTTCCTAATTGTGGGAGCCTGCCTAGGTGGGCTCAGTTCAAGAGCCAGTAAATGGAGGGTGCCGTTGGCACATTGAAGGATGGATCTGTCCCTCACACTGCATGAGGGTTAGTCCTCCTGGGTCCCTGGCACTCATGCTAGTCATTGCAACCATCAAAAATGCCCTCCCCTGTGTCCAAATGTCCTCAGAGGGTGTTGGGACCTGTCCTTAGTCCACCAAACCAGGGATAAGAATATTCAAACTCTCCTGGCCTGCAGACTTGGGTCAGATCCTCCAGCCATCTCTCTGAACCTCCGTTTTCTGACCTGTCAAACGAGGAGTCATGCCCGTTTCATTATCTCCATGGGGGGACCAAGAAGGAAGAGGCACATGAGGCGCCCTGGCTTGGTCCCGGCACAGAGAAAACGCTCAGCGCCCAGGGCACATCACAGGGTGGGTCTGACATCAGCGGACCCTGGCTTCCCTTTTCCCCTTGATTGTGTCTCCAAGTGACAGGGCCAAGGGGGGCCTTCAAAGCCCTCCAGCCTTCACTCTGCTCTAATTAGAAGTCATTGTGGAACGAAGTCTAGTATTTAATTTGGCCTATGTTTGACAGATCCTGTGTGCACGGCTAAGAGAGCTCACACAGGGCCGGTGATACGGGGGGATTCTTGGCCAGGGCTCAGAGTGGATTGGTGGAGAAAATGTCACATTTAATTAAGGCTGATTGGCCCTGACAGTTGTCTGGGTGAAGTTTATAAGGTACATCTAATCTGGATGCATCTGGTCATAAAAATGCAAAACAAGCCATTCCCACCCAAGTTCTAACTCCAGATGTGGGTTGATTCTCAGTGATTGACACCATATTTTTTGCAGCTGTCCCACATTTTAAATCTTTTTCTATTTAAAATATATTCATCATAATTATGGTATGCAATAAACAAACTTCAGCCTGATGACAAGCTTTAAATATAAGAATGTTTCGGCTTAAAATAAATGCTGTGATTTCTCAGCCCAGGATGGAGACAGCACTGACGAGTGTTCTCCAAAGGAGCCCTGACCTTGTCACTGTAAACCAGACCGAGTTATTTTCTCTCCAGTATTGACTGATATTTGGAGGGGGGACAGGAGGAGAAAAATCAAAGTGCTATTTTTATCAGATAGAGAAATATGCGTAAGGCATCAGAAAGCCACCCTTGTAAGACAAAGGAACAAAGCTGGGTACAACCTTCCCCATTGTGCAAGTTCTTCCCAAGGCAGGGGAGAGTGGCGACTACACACACTGAGGCCAGGGCCCTACTCTCAAATCCTAGCTCCCACACTCCACACTCTGTTACTTTGCATATTCCTTTGTCACCCAACCTCTGTGTGTGTCGATTTCTTCATGTGTAAAATGGAAGGTGACAACAGTATTATTTCATAGCGCAAGCCGAAGAGCTAAATGAGTAGTTGTAAGTAAAGTGCTTAGAGGCATGCCTGGCACGTAACAGGTGTTCAAGATGCAATAGCTATGTTGGGAATCAATATGAGCTGACCTCTTCCCACTGCTCATCTAAGGGAGAAGCTGAAGTCTGCAAGGGTCAGGTGACCGGCGCAAGATCGCAAATGGTACACAGCAAAGATGGGATGCAAGCCCCAATCGTCAGACTTTACTAGAAATCAGGCCTGTGAGAGGTCAGTTTTGCCATGTTAGCATTTTCTGTTTCAGTGTCATGCTTCTCAAAGTCTTGCTGGTGGCTCCCCTCCCTGTCGGTGGTGAGTCCTGCATCCCGTAGTGTCCTGCTGAAGCCTGGACAAAAGAGCATCCTTGTTTCATCGGTTCCTAGGGCTCATCTTTTATTTTTTATTATTTTTTTTAAAGATTTTATTTATTTATTTGACAGAGAGAGAGAGATCACAAGTAGGCAGAGAGGCAGACATAGAGAGAGGAAGCAGGCTCCCTGCTGAGCAGCAAGCCCGATGCGGGCCTCAATCCCAGGACCCTGAGATCACGACTTGAGCCGCAGGCAGAGGCCTTAACCCACTGAACCACCCAGGCACCCTCATCTTTTATTTTTAATGCTATTTAAATGAGTTTGTAATTGAGATAGTTAAATAAACAAATTCATAAGTTAATCACAGACAGGTCAGCCTACAACCACGCTGCTGGATTTTTCTACCCTCTTATGAACCTCAGCCACGACCCAGTGTTTCCCCCATAACTTGATTCCTCGAGAAAAATGAGAATTACCCAGAGTTCGTGTCAACAATCTGCTCCTCTTTAAAATGAAGCCATAAGTCACAAACCCTCTGAGTTCCCAAAAAAGCATCTGGAGCTAAATTTGTATCCTGACTCTGATGATTGTTCTACTATTAGGCTGATGAGAGAATTAGCAGGGCCAGAGCCTCCTGGGGCTGTGCCCACAGCTTGGGCCAAGATGGAAACGACTCTCTGAGTTTTATTTCTGAGATGAGTAGAAGGCGTCTCCATCACTGGGTCAGTGGGCACAGGTTCAAAATCAAAATAGTGTATACTGCCTCTCCCAAGAGATGATCCCAACGGGCCCTGTATTTGAAGCAGGAGTGAGAAATCTCGGCTGGGAAAGGAGTGGCTATGATTTAGTTTCCCCAGAGACTGTGGATGGTCCCAGTGATGACTCTGAGCCTTGCCTTTATTGCTAGCTCCCTGTCTGGGTGAGGTAGTGTGGAACCATGGCAAGTGTGTATGGGAGACAGAAACCTTAGGTTCACATCAATAAGGGCTCCATCAATTACAAACTGGGTGAACTGGGGTAAGCAGCCCAGCCATGCTGGAGTTTCGCCTGGGAATGGAAATGGTCATCTCTGATGGTAAGGTCACTGGGAGGGGTAGGTAAGATAATGCAGGACAAGGACTAAGCCCGCAATCTGCGCTAGATGAGCAGAGGTTGAGATGTTACCTGTGGGGTCAAGAAGGTACTTAATGTGGTATCTTGGATTGGGAATTTTTTTCCCCTTCTGTGGCTGAGATGGCAAATATACTGCACTTCTCATTCCAATGCAAATCCATTGGAGATGCCTGTGTGAAGTGCAGTGGTTGATTTGTAATGTCTGCCACAGACTAGGAGGGGGTGGTAAGTGTGTGCATTCCTTGCATTGCTTTCTACAGAACTGGGTCTGAAAATGATGCCTTATCTTGTACATGCTACAGAGCATTTTTTTTGGTATCTATTTCTCTCCCTAAATATCCTCAGACATGACATATTATGGCCCCACACCCCTGGGTATTAAACTTTGTGGCAGTTATTATCTCCATTTGATGGATGTGGAAGCTAGGGCCAAAGATCAAGTGAATGATCACAGGCAACTAAAAAGACTAGGTTTTTAAAACTATCTTATTTGTCACTCCAGAAATCTGTCCCTGGTTGTGGTCTGTTCCTGGAATCCTAATATGCACATCCACAGCAAGACTCAGGACACACGGGATCTGGCCTCTGCCCTTCTGCAAAGCAACCAACAACCTTGGAAAAATCACTTTACCTTCCTAAGTCTCAGTTTACCTGTCTGCTAAATGAACATAGTAAGAACCCCATCCACAGCAAAACGGCTGGGCAAGGATGAGAGGAGACAATAGGTGTGTGGAAAACAAGGCTTGGATAAAATTCTCCTTCCTGCCATTGCTTCTGAGAGGTGGGGGAACCCTTTGGGACCCAGCGCTCTCAGCATTTGTCAAAGGGAGTCTTTGGAAGGTTTTTGCTAGGGGTGGGAAATTACCTGCAGATTTCCCCCAGACTGCCATGGGCAGCATGTCCCTATTTGGGGGCTTGAGGCTAGGCTGACTTTGTGAACTTGGGCAGTCACTTCACCTCTCTGGCCCTCAGGCTCCTTACCTGCATGACTGGCTTCCCATAGAGAAACATCACCTGGAAGGCAGAAGGCACTTAGCAAACCCCAGGTTCTCTATTCCTGGTGACATGGTAGGGCAACCTTGCTGGAGATCTAAGATATAGACTTTTCTACAAAGAAATGGCAATAAGGAAATGTGTGTGTGTGTGCACACGCACGCAAATGTGTGTGAGCGTACGTGTGTGAGTGTGTGTGTGTAGGAGGAGAGGGCTGTGGAGAAATAAAGTAATGGTGGGGATAAACAACAGAACATTTTAGTGACTTGCAGATGGAAGCTTCTTTGAGCTGGATTCATTAGCCGGCTAACACCAGCTTAGTTGTGTTTGGAAAAATACTTAACTTGCCATAGGGTGCCAAGTCAGGAATCTGTCAGAGAGTCTATTTTAGAAATTTGCATATCCCTCTCCTAAGAGAAAAAGGTCTATTGGAACAAATGGTTGGTGCTTGTTGGTGACTCTCTTTATTTCTTCTTTGTGCAAGGATGCTGGGAGGCAGTCAGGAGTAAGAGGTGTGTTCATGTTACTCTGACGTGAGAGAGCGGAGGCAAGGAGGACTGGAGGTGGAGGAGGAAAGCCTGGGCGGAGATGGTAGAAGAGGGAAAGATATGGAAGCAGGGAAAAGAGAGAGAAGGGTCAGGCTGAGCAGGGGACCAGTGTGAGGGAGGGGGAGAGGGAGAGGGAAGAGCAAGGAAGGGGTATCCGGGCAGACAGACAGCTAAACACAAGGATGGACAGACAGACGGAGGAAGGTGGGATGGAGCTGGATCCACCCATCCCTTTCATCTTGAACTTGCCTTGGTGGACGTCAGGCTGACGTCCTCTGTTTGCAGGCCTTGAAGCTTCTCTCAGGGCCTTCCCACCCCACTGCCTGTAATGTTTAAAGTGCCCTTTTCTCAAGTGGAGCCAGATGGTGGATCTGAGCCAGCCCGTTTGACAACCAGATGCTGAGCTCGCACAAAAGGGTCCTCTGGCCTGGGTGCAGGCAAGGAGCTGAGCAGAGCTTTCCAGAGCGCCCGTCCAGTCTCCATGCCTGAGACCCGAGGGCAGGCCCTGCTGCCGCCACCACCGCCAGGAGGGGCCCAGGGAAACTGTGTGACTGGGGCCACGGAATCAGAGAGCTGGATTTGAATCATGATCCACTCTTTACCAGTGGCTCTGGGCAGGTGGTTTTGAGCCTCAGTTTTCTCCTCTGTGAAATGAGCCTAACCCCCCAAAAGTGGGTCTCAGGGATGGTTAGAGGATTAAAGGGGAAACCAAGCGTAAAGCGTCTGGTTTACAGAAGACCAGTTATAAACCCAGGTAAAGCAGATTGAATTCAACCAGAGGAAAGCATTAGTCTGATCTCCTTTGCACTTTGAAGTTTTTGAATTAATTGCCTACATTAAAAAAAAAAAAAACTAGGTTTCTTATACAAATCCACGTTATGGGCCTCCTGTGAAAGATCTCAATACCGAAGGCCGGAAGTGCCCTCACTACAGCCCCCAGCCCCACACCCCTCCCTCTCGTGGCACCACGCTCTGCTTCCCTCCTTGACTGTTTTCCCCTGGCCCCTGAAGTCACCTGACCCTCGCCAAGTGGTCAGATTATTTCCCAGGCACCCAAGTTGTATCTGCTTATATTTCTGCAGCGGTTGACATGGTCTCGCATGATGACTGGCTGCTTGTCTTGGGAAGAATATGTTTTGATTTAGTGTCCAAATAAAATGGCTTTCAATCCAGCCATTGTTTGGGGGCTTTCCAACAATGTTCAAGGTTTTAGGCCCAAAGTTGGTAAAAACAAGTGCCTCTGCCCGCCCCAAATAAATGAAGGCTGTAGCTTCTTAAGGACCAAGGACTGCGGTAGACACACCCACAAGGCTACAACAGGCCGAAGAGATAGAAGGGGCCCGCGTGATGGAGGAAGAGCCTCTCCTGGGTTGACGATCTGTTGTGTTCTGCAGGCAGGATGGGGCCACCACCTACGCTCTGCTTACATCAAGGGAAGGCAAGAGGTGCACCAACAATTATGAGTTTCCAAAGAGTTAATGGGGGAACGAGTTGATGGGGGGACCCTGAAGAAATACCCACCCCATCTTGGAGAAGACTAATTTGGGTCCCCAGAGGAGGCAAAGCCCAAGATAAGCCTCCCAAAACAAGTAGGAGCTGGTGTGGGATGGAGGTGTGATGGGCAGTCTGGATGGAGGTGGGGAAGATCCAGGTCTGTTTGGGGGCCTGAAAAGATCAGGGGGTGTTGGAGCGTCATGTGGGGGAGAGGTCAGGGATGGTCAAGCATGGCTGATGGGGAAGGGCTTGGATGCCCTGCTGAGGAATTTGGGGATTACCCTGTAGGCAGTGGGGAACCAGGGCCGGTTGTCAGGACAGGAACGCGTGATCAGATTTACATGCTAAAAAGATGATTTCGAGGCTTTGTGGGGGTAGCTTAAAGGGGGTGAACCCAAAGGTGGGAAGGCCACGGAGGAAACCAGTAAGGGTAGTGACTGAGAGGACAAAGCAGAGGCACTGGATTTGGGAAATCAGTGTGGCGGACATGCTGCTAAGACTTGGTGACAGCTGTATTGTCCCCAGAGGACTCTGATTTGCATAAACACTGGGTCTCTGCAAAGTTCCACCCC
This sequence comes from Spilogale gracilis, assembly GCA_004023965.1. NCBI lineage: Eukaryota > Metazoa > Chordata > Mammalia > Carnivora > Mephitidae > Spilogale > Spilogale gracilis. The sequence goes on from PITA01003351.1 coordinate 27,097, forward strand.
AGTTGATGGGTGGTTAATTGAATTCATTCATCCAACAGCAAACATTTATAGATGCTGACTCCTCTGGGAGCCCCAAGCTGGGTGCTGAGCGGGGGAACAGGAAAAGCAGATTCCTGCCCAGGAAGTGGCAAGCCACCAGGAAAGTCTGCTTTTTAAAAGGATTTTGTGACCCATCATCCTACAAAGCAGATGGCATCTGCCCCCGCCCCCTTCCAGCTCCCAAGTTTTCTGGCTCAGGAACTCTGCGTTGCTGCCACTAAACCCCAGTGAGAAGAGCCAGCCCTGATTGGCAGCTCACATGCGCCAGGCACTGTGCTGCGGGCTTACGACTACTGTACCCTGGGTTGGCGTTCGGGATTTGGCAAACTTTCTGGAAAGGGTCAGACAGTCAATCATTTAGGCTTCAGGGCCATCCAGCCTCTATCACAGTTAAACCCTGCCACTATAAAGTGAAATGAGCCATTGGCACTATGTAGATGAAGGGACACGGCTGTGTTCCAATAAAACTTTATTTACAAATACGGACGGGGGTTGGGGGCAGTTGGACTTGGCCATACTTTGCCAACTTGTGATGGAGTTCTCAGGATTCTACCCACACCGTAGCTAGGGAAATGGTGTGTGTCAGTCAGGGAGGGCCCAGGGAACAGACGGCCACTCAGACCAGGCAACTGGCGAGGGTGTACTAAGGGAGCCATTTACAAAGGTGACAGCTTAAGGGGAGTCAGGAGGGGGTTCTGATGTCTTCCGGGGCCGGCAGCAGTGGACATCTGTTGAGACCCAAGACTGGAGGGCCAGCAGGAGGGGTGGGGTCCATAACCCAAGAGACCTGTGGCTGGAAGAGAGGGCTGCCCAGTTGTGGGTGTGGCCTTCTTGGTAGGGGGAAACTGGGGGGAGTACTGCGGCGTGTTTCCCTCCTGCCTTCCAGGCTCCTGCTAGGGGCCTCCTTTCCCCAAACACTGCAAGAGCCCACGGGCCAAGGAGGCCCTCTGAAACAGGCACCTGGCAGGCAGAGAAGGGTGGGCTGGTGAGGGGCAGCAAGTGACAGCGCTCAGCACATTCTCCAGACCCCGTGTTCTCTTTGGGCCAAGACTGCCGTGGAAAGAGATGACGTGCTAAAAGGGAGGTGGGCTGCCGGGGACACAGCAGAGGGTCATGCAGCACCCAGGGCTTTTTGTCTCACAGAAACACTGGTGCCCTATGCCAAGGCAGGCCTTGTTCCAATCCTAGCTCTGCTGCTACTCGTTCTGTGGCCTGGGGCTGATCAGTTCCCTCATCGGTGAAACTGAGGCAAGACTCTGTCTTTATATGGACTGCTTCTCCAGAAGAGTCAACAGACTTTCAGCCCAGACCACCTGCGGTACTAGCTAAACCAAGCAAATTCCCAGCCTTCTTCTCAGATTGCCGGAACCAGACCTGTGCGTGCGAGACAGGGTGCACTCCGGCAGGGTCCTGGAGATGGTTCTAATGCACCCTAAGGGATGAGAGCCCATTCTGCTGGCTTCTTGGGAAGATCAGGTAAATCAGCCTGCACAGCTGCAGGCCCACGGTTAAGGCCCCCGTCACTTATGGGGCAGGTCACACCGTGGGTCTGATTCAGTTCATCAAATCGTCGTGGCAACCAGAGAGATGGCATGACTTTCATTCCCATTTCACAGACGAGAAAACTGAGAATGAAACCGATCTAGATGTCGGTGTGAGTTGGGCGAGTAACCACTGGCCTAGAACTGTAGTGGGCACCTCCCCCACACTCTTCACAGAGGGGCAGAGCAGTGAGGGCACAGCATGAGAGGGGCTGTACACAGCCATGGGCGAAGACCCAAGGATGCCCTAGCAAAGTTCAAGGGCGGTAGGGGAAAGGCCATGTACCTTAGAGGAAACTGCAGACAAGGGGCCACCCAGGAGGGCTGGCAAGCTCGCTGGAGCCTGAGCGATCTCGGGAAAGCCACGCCCCCTCTGCTGAGCTGTGAAATCTCAGCAGGCTGTGGAAAATCAGCCAGGGTGCGTAACACACGTGAAGGGATTGCAACTCCAAATAGAGCTTTATTTCTTCTTCTTCTTTCCAACTAGGCAATGGGATTTGTTCATGGCGAGGGTTCCCGAATACCCTGAGTCCCGCGAGGGGGAAACGTGTCTTCATGAGATCGGTGCTTTCACTGGCATCATTGTGTGGAGTTACCTAGAGATGTATTTTCTAAAGCTAATAAATCATAAACCTTGTTGGAATCTCAATGCAGAACAGATGTAATGCATATGGTCAGTAGACTTGGAGTTGCAAATAAATATGTTTGGAAACCAAATATTTGAAAAGCAATTCTTCTTCTCAGTCTTCTCTTTTTTAAGTGCCACTGCCAAGATTGGTTCAGGGATTTGGTTTCCCCTGAAGCCGTTGCCACAGCCCTATACTCCCCACCCCAAACAAGAGGGGAGACACAATGCTCCAGGCTAGGAGTGCACAGAGGTTATGATGTGCGTGCCAATTTGGGTTGATGGGTCTTGGCTACCTGGAGTGCTGTGCTGAGCAGGGACCTTGGGCTCAGCGGGAAAGAGAGACATGATCCATTAGCAGTGTCTGCCCAAGGAGCAGTAGGAGGAAATAGAGGTCTAAGTGCCATGTAATTGCCATCTATGTCCTAGGTGTGCTAGAATCTGCCAGCTGCCTTTCTAAAAGGATTGAATCAAGGACATTGAAGGGTTTTGCCTATACTTTAGATGCAATCCCAATAATATTAGAACAGTCCTCTCGCTAATTCAGCTCTCTGTCTGAAGGTAGGAATCTTTAACAATCTGAACAGTCCTGGGCCCCAGAAGTGGCACTTTTCACAAACTAGAATTCTTTTGTTCACTTATCTGTGTACTGGATTATTTTCTCCCTACAGTATTAGTTTCATGAGAACAGGGACTTTGTTTTATTTATTGTTTTATTCCCTGTGTGTAGCTGGAAGTATACGGCACACAGTAGGGACTAGATATATCTTCGCTGAGTGAAATTTCTTTTTTTTTTTCATCCTCACACAACATGTGCTTATTTATGACTTCATTATTCTGGGCTTGGTCTAGGGCTGGATCCAGAGACAATAAGACAAATGAGAACCCTCCTGCCTAATAAGGGGGGCAGAACATAAATGGAGGGTTCTACACAGTATGAAGAGAGCAACAGTAGACGTAGGTGCTGGGACAGACGTGACTGACGTCACAGGAAGATGATGGAATTGCAGCACAAGAGGAGATTTCACAGAGGCTTCCCATTGACCTAGGGCTTCGAAGGATGAGTAGAAGTTTCCAAGCAAAGGATTGGATGTGTTACACTTTTTATAAGGATATAGCAGACTCTTGTCTTGTGTAAGAGCGATAGTGTGATACATGATATATTAGTGAAAAGAACAGTTGAATAATCTTAAGAGTCAGACCCATGAATAATTGAATCTCAGTTCTATTGTGGTCAACCGGTGACCTCGGGCAAGTCGCCGCACCTCCCTGAGCCTCAGTTTCTATCTGGATGACTGAGATCCCAGAAAAAGTGGAGGTGAAATCCTTGGTGCCAGCCCCAATATCTCAAGGCCATCAGAATGTGACCACTCTTCCTGAGACGATGGCCATGAGGACCCCACTCAGACTCAGTCTGTTGAAATAGACTTTGAAGCTTCCCTGGTGTGATTCAGTGAAAGCAGGTCTCTCTGGACCCGGTCCAAAGGGTCTTGGTTAAGGACATCCTGCAAGGACCTTGCTAGCAGGGGAGACTCATCCACAGTGGTTCTGTGCCCTTCCCTCCTGCCCCCTTCTCCCCCCGGTCCAGGGTATGGTCCTGACCACCTCCCTGCCCTGCCCAGGGCACGTGTATAGCCTGTTTTTATAGCTTTTCACTGAGCTGAGCTGTGAGAAAATGCCAGCTCGATCCATTTTTCTTTCCTGTTCTTTGACACATGCAGGCAAAATGCTGGCTCAGCAGATTGCTTCAAGTTCAGTCTCATCATTTAAAAAAGACCTGCTCTCTTCCAATGTCATGCTAATGTAAAGAACAACAGTGATGGTGCCCATGGAGGGAGTGCTCTGTCCCTAACTTAACACGCACTAGTCTACGTAGGTTCACCGAGACCCTGTAAAACTGTGATGATTTTCTTTATCTTCTGATATGAACCATAAGTTGAAACTTACAAATTCACACAACCAGGTGTTTTGGGGCCAGCAAGAGAACTCCGGGGTTTTTGTTCTCCTGAATTCATACTTCCCTCTACCATATATCAGTTCGTTTTTCATTTCTCTACAGGTGCTGTTTCTCCTTTCAGAAATATCTGAGGCACCTATTGGACACACAAACAGCTACAAAAAAATAAAACCAACCAAGGAAGCCAGAGCCAAGAGAATCTGAGACAGGAGAGTAAGATGCTCTCTGCGGTGGTCAGGTGCAATGTTCTAGGTCACATTTGTTCCTCATGTCCTTCACATTGGCTCTGGCTTCACGGACCTTGGTCTGCTCCTTGTCGCCATCGCTAAGAAATCCGTGTGAAGATCTCCCACTGTGGTTTCAGATTTGTCTCTTTCTTCTTTGGGTTTTATCAGTTTTTGCAATTTTGTTATTAGAGGTGTACTTATTTAAAATGATGGTGTCTCCTGTAGGAGGGATGCTTTTTATCAGCATCGTAAAGAATCTCAGGTAGTGGTTCCTGTCTTCAAGTCTCCTCTGAGGATAGCATAGCTCGGCTGCAGTTGCATGGTCTGTCTTTTCCCATCTTTTTACTCAGTCAGCCTTTCTGGGTCCTTGTATGTGAGAATATCTCTTGGAAACAGCATATAGTTGTTGCTTATTTTACTCCTGTTTTATAATCATAGACTTTCAATTGAAATATTTAAAGATTTTATTTATTTATTTGAGAGAGAGAGAGAGAGTGAGAGAGAGAGAGAGAATGAGAGGGGAGGAGGTCAGAGGGAGAAACAACTCCCCATGGATCTGGGAACCTGATGCAGGACTCAAGCCTGGGACTCCAGGATCATGACATGAGCTGAAGGCAGTTGCTTTTAATGTAATCCATATATTTGCATGTAGATGTACCATCATATTATTTGTTTTCCATTTGTCCTATCTCTTCTATGGTCTTCTCTCTTGACCTCCTTGCCTTCTTTTCTGTTAACCTTTTACTACTATTATGATGATATAAATTTTATGCTCTGTTATCTTGTTACTTTACATTGTACTATTCTTTTAGGAGGTTTTTTTTTTAAAGATTTTATTTACTTATTTATTTGACAGAGAGAAACACATCGAGAGAGGGAACACAGCAGGGGGAGTGAGAGGGAGAAGCAGGCCTCCCGCTGAGCAGGGAGCCTGATGTGGGCGGGAACCAGGGTCTCTGGGATCATGACCTGAGCCAAAGGCAGATGCTTAACAACTGAGCCACCCAGGTGCCCCTCTTTTAGGAGTTTTACTAGCAATTTTGATAGACATCCTTGACTTAATTAAAGTCTAATAAAGGCTTTACCATTTATGAATAATAAAACTAAAGCATTTTAATTTTAGTTTATTTAAAATGTATTTAATTTTACCCACTTTGAATTTGTGATTTCTGTCAAATATTTCAATATTACATATATTTTAAA
>PITA01003351.1:32788-141266 GCA_004023965.1 Spilogale gracilis
TTTTTTTTTTTTTTTTTTTTTTTTTTTTTTTTTTTTTTTTTTTTTTTTTTTTTTTTTTAAAGATTTTATTTATTTGACAGAGAGAAACACAGCCAGAGAGGGAACACAAGCAGAGGGGAGTGAGAGAGGGAGAAGCAGGCTTCCCGCCGAGCAGGGAGCCCGATGTGGGACTCGATCCCGGGTCTCCGGGATCATGACCCGAGCCGAAGGCAGTCGCCCAACCAACTGAGCCACCCAGGCGTCCCTCTTTTCTTTTTTTAAGTAGACTCCATGCTCAGCATGGACCCCGATATGGGGTTTGAACTTAAGATCCTGAGATCAAGACCTGAGCTGAGATCAAGAATCAGACACTTAGCCAACTGAGCCACCCTGTTGTCCCAATCCTTCCTGCATTTCTGTGCATCTTTCGGTATGGAATGGTATGTCTTTTCCTTGAAAAGGCTCTTTTTACTATTTCTTTTGGTACATATCTTCTGAGAGGAAATTCTCTGTTGCTGTCTCTCTGGAAATGTCTTCAGCTTCAGTTTTTGAAGGCCATTTCCACTGGGTTTAAGCACCGTGCTGACAACAGTTTTCTTCCAGCACTCTCTGTATGTCATTCTCTTACCTTCTGGTTTACATAATTTCAGTTCTAGTCTTAGTTTGCTTCTTCGATGGAGAAATGTCATTTTAATTCTTCTTGTCTTAAAAATGTCTTGGCCTCAGCTTTCAATGTTTTACTGTGATGTACCAAGATGTGTTTATATTTATCCTGCTGGGGGATTGTAATGTTTCTTTATCTAGGGTGTGACATGTTCATCAGTTTTTTTAAAATGCTTGATCAGGGGCACTTGGGTGGCTCAGTTGGTTAAACATCTGACTTGGGTTCAAGTCATGAGCTCAGGGTCCTGGGATCAAGTCCCATACTGGACTCCACACTAGTGGGGAGTCTACTTATCCTTCTGCCCCTCCCATTGCTTGTGATCTCTTTCTCCCTCTCTTTTGCTCTCTCAAATAAGTAAATGAAACTTATAAATAGATAATAAATAAATAAATAAATAAATAAATAAATAAATAAAATCCTTAGTCATTAGCCTCTGAAAGATCACATCTATCTTATTCTCTCCCTCTTATTCTCCTAGAACTCCAGGTACGGGCAGGTAAGACCTTTTCATTGTTTTTCTGTGTTTTATGGTCTTTGCTGTATTTTCATTCTTTTCATCTTCATGCTTCTGGATATTTTTTATGGATCCATCTTTCAAGTCACTAAGTTTGTCTTCCGTGGTGCCTAATTTGCTCTTAAAACCATCACCTATATTTTTAATTTCAATTATTATCTTTTCCATTTCTAGAATTTTTCACTTGGTTCTTTTTTAAAGGTTGCAGTTCTTGGGTGAAAATTGTCATCTTGGCATTTATTTTCTTGAATGTATCAATACCAATTTTTAAAGACCACGTCTGATAATTCCAATATCTGGATCACCTGTGGGTCTGCTTCTATTAGGTATTCTTTTTCTTGTGATCCTGCTCTTTGTATGCCTAACAAAGTTCGATTGAATACTGAAAGTTTTGTATTTAAAAGAAAAATTGTCCAGAGGCTCTAGATGATGCTACTTTCCTGCTTAGGGGATTTTCTTTAGCTCCTGGTGAGCTGTGACATGGTTTGTTTTGATGCAATCAAAGATAGAAATGATTCAAAGCTGAGTTTTAATCTTTGGAATGCTTGGCCTATTTCCAGCTCACCTTCACTCCCAGGGTACAGGTTGACACGAGTCCTGTGTGAAAGTCAACTCAAACTAACTTAGGTAGGAATGGAGGATGATCACATGAGTTCTATTACTGTGGGAAGGTAGAATGCTTCTGGGCCTCGGGGACTACAAGAGCCAAGGAGCTGGACTGTTGCTTCTCCACCTTGCACACCTCTATTTTTTACCTTCTTTCTGACTTTATTCTGTTAGATAGGTTATGGTTGGAAAAAATGTCACTGGAAACTCTTAGAAGCACATTTCTGAAACTTTCTATCATAGCAAATGGAAGACTTGCTCTCACTAGTCTCTAGGTCAAAAATTTTAAGAAAAAGCAATGACTGGTTCCATTTGGGTCAATCACTATAGCTAGCTAGGTAGGAAGTTTCCTGGGGAGCACAGACCACTCTACTGGAAGCACAGTGCTAGTGTGGAAAAAGGAACATTTCTCAAAAGAATGAAGGGGAGTGATGGAAGACAAATAAAAATGATAATGTCCAGTGCAATTGGTGCTGAACTATGGTATTTCCCAGGTAAATGTGCTACTCCTAAAGTCAAATGAGATGAGTTCCTTTAGTTAAATACTATGAGTACAACAGAGTTTTTCCCAAGCTCCTAGAGAAAACAGGACTAAACAAACAACAGTAACAACTACCGTGCAGTAATTTTTGTGATATTAATCATAATTGCCATCTGGAAGCAGCCTGATCCTGGGCTAGGGGAGCAATCTATAGGAGTCTCACAAGAACATCTCCCATCTGCTCACAAAGTACATATATCTATGCCGATTTGCCAAAGAAGATCCAGATTTAGTGAGACCAAAGCTCACAAAATTACAAACAAAAGTTAGGTATGGAAGTGAATATTTATTTAGTGTATGAAAAAACAATGACACACATATATATTTTTAAAGATTTTATTCATTTATTTGACAGAGAGAAACACAGCTAGAGAGGGAACACAAGCAGGGGGAGTGAGAGAGGGAGATGCAGACTTCTCATCGAGCAGGGAGCCTGATGTGGGGCTTGATCCTGAGACTCCGAGATCATGACCTGAGCCAAAGACAGTCACTCAACCAGCTGAGCCACTCAGGCACCCCCACACATGTATTTTTAAAAGCTGATACATATTATGAGATTCAGTGAAAGTTAGAAAATTTGTGTATTTTCAGTTAAATAACTACTTCTTCCTCCTTTGTAATACTTTTATCCCTACAATTTTGGCTGCACATTTGGTCATCTTTTCATAGGACAAGGATGTAATATTATTTCCTATAGCAAGAACAGGAAGATAATTCAGTCTTTCATCCAGCGTGGTTGAACAAAATTTATTTCTTTATTGAGACTTGAAATGCAAAACATGCAAATTCACCCAAGATTATACCAGCTGTTTGTAGTTCTGCTTGAGGTTTGTGCTCTACAAATTTAATAAATGATATTTCACACAATTCCCACCAAAAGAAGAAAAAAAGGAATGGTGAGTTTATAATCATATAGGCTGCATTACCAAACATGTTTCCAAGAAGAGAGAATTTCTATTTCAATTAGATGTCTATAAAAGCCAAATCTCTTGCTTACAATTTACATGGCTGATGATAGGAAGTATTTTCCACAGACTAGCTTCTGGCTTTATACATGTCAAACTTTGTTTCTTTTCCATGACCCATAAACTTCTGGTGCAGAGAGCTGCAGGCAAATTTCAGATTAGGGAATGCCCTTGGCCCTACTCTCCATGCCAAAGCTCCCAGCCTTGAGGGATAGGAGTTCCCAGAGGCAGATAGAAGTATTGGTGGGAGGTAGGAGTATTTTGGAAGGCCACTTACTCTAAAAAGGCAGCCACACAAATATATTCCACTAAACCTAGGGCAAGTGCAGCCCATGCCATCTTTACGTTCACCTGATCCCCAAAATGACCTTGGCAAAGTGTGGTAGAGAGAAGATCAAGTGGAAAGAGACAATAGTCTTTAAGCAATTGTGGCTAGAATATCTTATTTTTCAAGTTTTACCCAAGTTTTTGTTTTTTTTTTCACCAAAACATGTGAACATACTGCCGTAGAGGAAACCATGCAAAGGTGGGGTGGGGCACCTAAAACTTAAGACTTTCTTAACTCTGTAAATACATCATTTCTACTTCCAGAGGAGGAAGCTGGGACTCAGCAAGATGAAGACACTTGCTTGCTCAAGGCCATGTAGCTCATAGAGGTTGTTGAAAAAAGAGTGGAGGTCCAAAATGTATAGGCTTCCTCTCTTGCCACCCTTCCCCCCACTGGACCGGGGAAACAGTAGGGACACAGGGATGGTACAGAGTTTTCCAAGGCCTGAGTGAATGCCTGGTTCCACCACACCACAGCTTCTGTCTAGACTCAGCATAAACGAGTGATCTTTGATGGAATCCAAAGGAGCCCTGGCAGGTTCCTCAGGGTGGTATGGAGAGTCTAAGCCCCAGAATCCTAAGCCTTGTCTCTGATCTTGCCTCTTCCTTGGGAAGACTCTGCTCCCTCTACTACCAGACCTTGCATTCCCTGGTGGGAAGATTCCTGTCCCTGATAATGTACACAGGTGTGGGATGCAAGAACCTCTCAGTGTCACCTTGGTGGATGATTCTGGAATTGCTATCATGGGAAGTGAAACACATTCCAGTGTAGGATGTGTACCCTCTTGTAGAGAGAACTCTTGGGCCTTCATTCCTTTAAAAGCAAGACTGGAGAGAAATGTTGGAGTGTGTGGGGTCACTTTCCTTCTAAACTCTTGATGGCATCTGTGTTTAAAAGTTGGTGCATACACATCCATCCCACCATGCCTAAAGGGTGAGCAAGATTCCAAGATAGAATCTCAAAGAGCTTCTTATCCTGGAATCATTGGAAACAGACATGCAATGCACTGCGTAGTGTTAACACGCAGGAGGTTAACTGCAAGCTCTCAGGCCCTTTGATGTATTAAATACCAAGGACTTTACCATAATAGAACTGTAAACCTCAAATCAGAGCTAATCACACTAATTTGCTGAACTCCAAAACCAAACCGAAATGTTCATTTCTTCTTAAACTGAACCACAAATCCAAGTTGTTTTGATCTACAAATCTATCTAACAAAAGATTTGAGGTGGCTTATAAGAAATACATGCAATAAAACAAAAATCTAAGTAGATAAAAACCAGGATCGGGGGGGGGGGAATCAAAACCAGAGAAAATGTTATGACGTAAATATGCCAGACCCATAGAGTCATTTGAGTTCCCGAGCCCCCTGGCAGCCAGAGCAATATGGAAGCTACATTACTTACATGATATGCATTATCCATAAAAAGAAGTAATTTTTAAATAGCAGTTAAGTGGTTTGCAACCAAACTGAATCTCAGCTGGTAAGGAGGGGAAGAGTCACACTTAAAACACTTTATTTGGTTCAAGATTCTATTTAATACACATAATATTTTTAAAAACACTAATTTCTGCATCATTAGTTTCTACTTTCTACAGGCTGTCACGCCCTGCTTAAAGATATTATAATTCCCATCAGCCTGTGGGTCCAGATTTCACTTTTTTTGCATTCTCATCTTAAACTACTTCAAGCTCTTGCTGTATTGCTTTTGTGCACGACCTCATTGTTTTAGCAATTAAAGAATAAAACTTGCACGCGTGTCTCCAGGGAAAAGAGAATTCAAGAGGTTAAGTGGCCTCCCAGTGCAGAGTGTGGTTCCTAATCCCCAGAGGGCTCCCCTAAATTGTTTGGATAAACTGAGGAAATGTCAGGGGGAGTTCTGACACTGAGCATGACATTAATCTTTGTAACCATTCCTCCAGATGTGCACACGTGTTCTGAGGATGCTGAACATCCAAGTGCACCGTGGCAGTCCTCTCCTTTCTGGGGCTGGGGGAGCTTAGGCAAAATTGGGCTGGAGCAGCCAGTAGGTTCTCTCTCCAAAGTATTCTGAAATCTTGAGAACATGTGTGCCCTTATCCTTGCAGAGATGGTCATCTTGGTTACTCGAGATGATATTGAAATCAATGGGAAAATGCTTAGCATCGATCAGGAAATGAAAAAGCAGATTATAAGGCAGTATTTGCAAGTGTATAGATAGTCTCTACATATAGATATATACACTTAGATATTTGGGTGTATGTACACTCAAATGTTAATAGTCATGAAGATATATATATTTTTTAGATCACACCCAGTTCTTTCTGCATGGGGGGGTCTTATTCTTTACATTTTTCTAAGTTTTTTTTAATCACAAATATAAACTGTTTTCATAATGACCAAAAAAGTAGACATTCCTTCTATATGCCTTAAACTTGGTAGTTTTTGACACGTTCTCACGTATCTATCTGTGGCAGAGAGCTCTCTTCTCTGTACAGGCATGACGTATCTATAATTTTTTCCTAGTGATGATCATCAGGTTGTGGCCAGTATTTACTTGGGAACCTACGTACAAGGCAAGACATACTTTACAGATCTTTAAATAGCCTTACCTTTAAGAGAAATTGAAATTCATCTCAGATTATATGCTTTCTCTTATCACTTCTGGGGGAAACCAGATCAGTTTGCAGATATTGTTGAATTTAGAAAGGAGTTTTAATACCTACTGTGTAATTTGTCCTCACCCCATCTGTCGACTGCAGAAACAAATTAGCCTCTCTCCACATGGCCTGCCTCTCCCGTGTTCCTTCCCCACATCCCGCCTCCCCCATCCTCTAGCTGCAATCCCTTTCCATGAATCCAAAGTTAGGAAGAAAATCTGAGTGCACAAAAAGCGAGACCTCTTCTTCCTAAGATGGTAAGCAGCCCGTGTCTGTGTCCGTGAGTGTGTGTGTGTGTGTGTGTGTGTGTGTGTGTGTGAGCACACATACCTGTATGCACAAGTGTGTGATTATAAATGTATCTAAGGGTATCGGTGTGTATGGACATTTATACAGGTAACCAATGAGTCCACTTCTCCAGCTCAGGACATAAAATAAAGTCCTATTTCTCTTACATAATGAATATGGCCAGTAGAAAACAGCATCTTTTGCTTATTGAGAAAAAAATCAGTCTTTCCCATTGGCTCTTCTATAATGATGATGAGGTCCAAGCCTTCCTCCATCCAGGAGGTGGGATCTGGTTGCTATCTTCTAGAATAGGAAATGGGGAAGTCTAATCATGCCCTCAGCTGCACCTGTCATCACATGGTGTTTCTGCAGACACAGAGAGACTCTGATGCAAAAGCCCTCTCACCCCACATGGCATGGCAGGAGCTATTGTCCACTGCTCAGGAAACCTGCACTGATCCCTTCCGCAGCCGGGGCTTCTCAAATCAGCATCTCTCAATGCGGGGTGGAGACAGGAAGTCCTATCCTGATGGTGGTGCGCTCCATTATGGGTCTCCGGGGCAAATGAGGTGATGCTGGTGACTGGGATAGAGGTTGCCCTACCTACGCACAGTGTTGAGTCCTGATTCCCAGGCCAGAGCCCTTTTCTGGACAGGGAGCTTCTGGTCAAGCACCCTCTCCCATCAGAGGCTTTCTCATAGCTTTGAATCTCAAAGGTGAATGTTGGGCCTCAATCCCCTTAATTCCAGGAGTCCTCTGGACTTGGGTGCAGATCGGCTTGCCTACCTCCCAGCGACCCTCAGGCGCAGTGGATGTAGAGAAGAAAGGGTACGTAGAGGAAACTACGTAAAAATCCAAAGCCCTAGGCTCTGAAGGAGACAAACAGCTACCTCCACCAGAACCCAAACTAAAGGCCCAATAATATGAGCATCTATTTGTCTGGTGTCCACATAATTCAGAAGATAATTCAAAGGATTTTGGCTTGAAGGCAAAAGAATTCTTCTGCTAGCAACAGAACGGCTGATGATTTTTAAATGAGAGTTTTTGTCTTAAAAAATAATAAAATAGGATAATATAAGAAAATCCTACATCTATAATAATTCCAGTACATCCTTACGTGAATGCATGTCTATAATGATACCTACCATTTAATGAGTGCCATATACGTGCCAGGCACTATGTGAAAGCCCTTCACAGGCAATGTATTCTTTTATTCTCCACAAAAACCTCATGAAATAAATAGCATTCTTAGTCCTCCCTCTACCGCAAAACAGAGACTTGAAGGGGTTAAAATAATTTGTCCCAGGTCAGACAGTCAAAAGTTGTGTTAAAATTCACATGCAAATCCAAGCTCTTGGATTCAAAGTCTTCATTGTGTGAGACTTTTTAGATTAATAGACTTTATTTAATTCATAATCTTTTTGTTTTTTACAACAGTTTTAGATTTATAGAAAAACTGAGCAAATGGTAGAGAGACTTCTCCTATACCCACACCCCACCTGCACCATTTCCCCTATTAGCATCTCATATCAGTGTGGTATATTTATTACAATTAATGAACCAATACTGAGACATTATTATTAATAAAGTCCATAGTTTATTTAGATTTTCTTTGTTTTTGCCTAGTGCCCCCTTTCTGTTCCACATTCCCATCCAAGACACCATATGGCATTTAGTCATTGCCTAGCCGTAGGCTCCTCTTGGTTCCAGCCGTTTCTCAAACTCTCCCTGTTTTTGATGACCTGACAGACTCCATGACACCTGGCCAGGTATTTTGAAGGCTGCGTCTCCACTGGAATTTACCTGATATTTTTCTAGTGATTAGACTAGAGTTATGTATGGGTTTGGGGGAGAGAAATCACAAGGAAAATCCCCATTTTCATTGCATACTACAATATGATTTATGACAATCAATGTTGACCTGGACCACCTGACCAAAGTAGTCTGTTTTTATGAAGTAATGTAAGCTTTTGTAAAGCAGTAGTTGTGCGGTATCGTGAGTTTTGAGACCCAGGCAGAAAGAACTCAGGCATTGGGGGATGGAATTTGTTGGTCTCTGTTTAGAATCCTACAAAACCTTTGGGCCAGCTTCATGTTAGTTCCCTGGGCGGTTCACACGCCCCTGGCCCATAAACTCCAGGCACCACTCCCTCCATGGGGCTCCAAGAATTAGCGCCAGACCTCCACACCTGGGACCGAGGGGGATTGCCCTTGCTCAACCCAGGTGCCCCACCTGAGATTCTTTTACTTCCTTAATTACCACAGACATTACAGCTTAGACACTCTAGGTTTCAAGAAGGCGGTGATAGGATCTTGAACTGGTTTTTATTCTAGAAAACCTAGAGATTGCCACTGAGCCCCAGACGGGGTGCCTGGGCCACGGCCTACAATTGTTTCACCTCCTTTTGGCCCCTTGTTAGTTCATGCCAACCAGGACATCTAATCAGCAGGTACAGGCATCTCTGACCACAGCCTGGGAGCATGAGAACATTCTTACCTAATATATACACTTGGTGGGAAGGAGGAAGTCTTGAAACCAAGAGGCGCTTGGGTTTGAGGAGCTAGGGTCAGTTTCACAGGGCTCACATGTGGCAGCCTGTGGGCCCTCAGGCCACATCCAGCCCACAGGCAGGTTGCTATTCATTTTTTAAAATAATGGACTTCGCGGGGCGCCTGGGTGGCTCAGTGGGTTAAGCGACTGCCTTCGGCTCAGGTCATGATCCTGGAGACCCGGCGTCGAGTCCCACATCGGGCTCCCTGCTCCGTGGGAAGCCTGCTTCTCCCTCTCTCACTCCCCCTGCTTGTGTTCCCTCTCTGGCTATATTTCTCTCTGTCAAATAAATAAAATCTTTAAAAAAATAAATAATGGACTTCGCTATTTAGAGAAGTTTTAGATTCACAGAAAAATTGAGCAAAAAGTACGGAGAGTTCCCATATATCCCCTGCCCCCTGCCCCACAACCTCTCCACCAGAGTGGGACATTTGTTACAATAGATGAAGGAGACATCATTATCACAGAGTGCCCATAGTTTACATTAAGGGGTCATTCCTGGTGATGTACGTTCCCTGGGTGTGGGCAAACATATAATGACATGTGTCCATCATTATAGTATCATACAGAATAGTCTCACGGCCCTAAAAGTCCTCTGTGCTCTGTCTATTCCTCCTTTCCCCTCTCCTCCCAACTCTTGGCACTCACTGTTATTTCTGCTGTCTCTGTAGTTTTATCTTGTCTAAAATGATAGTTGGAATCTTACAGTATGTAGGCTTTTCAGATTGGCTTCTTTCATTTAGTAATACACATTTAAGACTCCTTCATATCTTGCTGGCTTGAGATCTCATTTATTTTTAGCACTGAATAATATTCCAGTAGCTGGATGGACCAGTTTCTTTATCCATTTGTCTACTGAAGGACATCTTGGTTGCTTCCAAGTTTTGTAAATTACGAATAAAACTGCTATAAACATTCGTGTGTAGCTTTTTGTGGGGATGTAAGTCTTGACTTCATCTGGGCAAATACCAGGAAGCACAATTCCTGGATTCTAGTTTTGAAAGAAATTTTTTAGTTTTGAAAGAAATTGCCAAACTGTCTTCCAAGATGGCTGTACCATTTTGCATTCCCCATGAACAACGAATGAGAATCCCTGTTTGTCATATTAGTATGATATGACCATACCTCCCAGCCCAGCTATTTGGTCCAGGATGAGCAAGTGAGCCACTCAAGTTCAATTCCAATTGTTCCCCATGAATTCGGAATTTGGAACTGCATTGATGATTGCTGAAACCACAAAGGTTACTGGAGTCAAGTCTCATGAGGATGAGAAAGTCCTATGAACTCCCAACATTGAGGGCCTATGGCTGCTGGAGTTTTTCTGTAACCCAATGCTTCATGCCTCTTTGAATTCTATGGTATCCCTGGAATATCCTTCCCCCCTTTTTTAGAAGCTACTCACAACCCCCCCAAAAATGAACTCATTCACCTTCCTATCAAATTAACCCGTGAACCAGACTCTTGGGTATAGAAATCAAAATGTAGCAGGCCAGATAGCTAGGAGACCAGAAGAATGACACAGAAATCAAGTTCTTGTAGCCAGCTCTGTTGTGTCATCTGCGTAGGCCCCTCTCTTCTGTTCTCAGTCTCCCTGGGAACTTTCTAGTTAGAGTTGCAGGGTGTGTGTGGTGGCAGGGTGTGTATTGTGAGTCCTGATATTCCCAGTGGTCATCTTGGTTGTGACAAAAGAAAATCAGCCCTGAGACAGAGAGAAGGAGCCAACAGGCAAAGACAAGAGAAAGACTTCTAGCAGTGTCTGAGTCCTCCCTGAGTTTGGTGATGGGTGAAAGCAAGTTACCCCTTTGCCTGAGCCAACCTACATTTGGTCACTTGGACGCAAATGCCTTCTGACTTATATGGCCATTTCTGGCAAAGATGATTCTGAGGACAGGATATTTCTTACAACCATGGGATGTGGCATACAGTAGGCACTCAATAAATGTTTGTTGAATGACTAGATGAATGAACAGAATCCTGCTCCTGGGGACTGGTGCCACTAGACTGCCTGGGCTCAGGAGGACTGGCAAAGAATGGGCAGAGAAGACCAAGGACCTTGAGAAACCTCCTTATCCTAGACTCCCCAGCATTACAGAAGGTCCCAACTGACAGCCCTGTTCATCACAGCCACAGTGGGCAGAAGCAGAGATGACCACTATGGGGCGCTATCGTGGTGATTCCTGTGGGCATGTCATGGTCAGACTTGCCTTTGTCTCATAGCAGTTGGCCAGCCCCTGGCACAGTGCCTACTGCATAGCGGGTGCTCAGCAGACAGTAATAAGGGCAAGAATTAGTGAGTGGACGTTCATGAACTTAGCACTTCTGTGTGCCGAGCAGAGCCTCACCTACAGGCAGGAAAAAGATCCACTCCTGATTCTTTAGTTAAGGGAAGTAAACTAAAAATTCAAGTCACCATAAAATAATAAGTAAGGGTTAAGCTGCAGGAGCTAAAAGCACAAGGAAAGATTGATGTGTTCCTTCAATAGACCCCGAAAAAGGACTTCCCTTATGGGTCTGGATTCAGATGTGAGTAGGATACTGTACTTAGGGTCCAAGTAGGGAGTTCTATAAAAAAACTCATATAGTCATTCATTCAATCCAGAAATCTCACCGAACTCCTGCTATGTGCCGGGCATGCTGCGAGGGGTTGGCATGATGTGGTGCAAGAAATGTTCGCGTAGCCAGGGCTCTGGAGAAGGTTGCTGCATCCTTGTACCATCTTGAGGAAGTGCGTCTTCATCTTTGAGCCTCAGTTTCTCCCTCTGTAATATTGGTGACAAGACCAAATGATGCAGGGCCTTTCCATTTCCAACAACTAATTCAGGTCCTCATGGGTAGAGCTCAGTTGAACTCTTTTCTTCAGTTCCGTCATCTGTGAGATGGGCAACAAGTAGCCCCTACTGCATTGAGTTCTTATGAGCATGAAATAGAATATATGTAAGTGACCAAGTACAGCGTCTGGCACTGGGTCCATGCTCTCTGCTCAACAGCCTCACGATTATTATTACTATTACCCTGACTCTTGCCTCGTGCCCCTCCTTATGCAGGGCACTGAGCTACACATCGTGGAAAGAAGCATGATAGACCATCCAGGGCCTACCCCTGGGAGAGATCAGTGGAGTACGTGGAAAGTGGAAAGAGAGAACTCAAATCCAGGGTGGGAAGGTGAGCCGGGAAGCCTGCCCTGGGGACGGGAAGCCTCCTCGTGGGGGAGGGGCTGGGCCTTCATCCTCTTCCAGGAGCCAATGATGGGCTGGGCTGAGCTGGGGGTGGCGAAGGGTGGCCTTGTGGGTAAGTCCTTCCAGCTGCGTGCAGGTAATCCTGGGCCTTGGAGCCGGAGAGATGATACCCCCCAAGGGCCAGGCCTGGTCCCGCTCAGGATGCTTTCCCTGTGAAAATGCTCAGCAGTCCTCGCGTTTAGGAGTGCTCGGGTCCAGCATGAATCATTCCTTTTTGAACTTGTCTAAATGTGTTTATAAAATAAAGCTGCGGCCCAGGGCTGCTCCGGGCGGAGCGGGAAGGTAATATGTTTTTAATTGGAGAGATTGGGGGAAGGAGGCAGCGGGCCAGAGTGAGCTCACCCCACATGAATGCGGCTGGGCGGAGAACAATGTACGTTCACATTCCTGGACTACAGCAGAACCTGCTCGGTGGGCAATCCTCAGTTGAGTGGATGCCTCCACCAATGCAGGCAGTCCGAAGTTAGCCAGGAGCCTGCATCCCCGGGGGCGTGGGGGGCCAGTCAGAAGCCCTGGATGTGATGTCAGCGTGGGTCAGAGCAGGGACGGCACACTCTGGAGCCCCAGGACCCAGGCAGGCGCTGGCAGCTGGACACACCCAGGGTCGAGCTGGTGGACTGGAGGCATGTGGACCTTGCAAAGGGGCCCGTGGCTGCTCTGCCCGGCCCTCCCCCATCATCAGATCTAATGCTTTCTCAAGAGAGACCAGAAATATGGACGTGAAATCTCATTCTCAGTGTTGGCTTTATTTGATTTTTTCTGATTTTCTGTCCTCAGCTATGTGGGCCAAATAAAACAGACGTGCAGACCATAGTCAGCCATGCAGCTGCCCCCTGAAACTCATCTTTGAGACTGTGGTGTGGACCTCACTTTGTCTTTTATTAGCCATCGTGACTTGAGGCAAGTTAATCAGCTTCTCTGGGCTTTGGTACCCTCTACTAGGAATCTGGTATTTTAATGCTATTTTTCCTGACGTTTCCGATGGCTTCCAAGTTAAGGACAAAGGAGGGAATAGAGAAGGTACTAGTCATGAGGGGTTTGCTCTGTGCCAGGCACGGTGCTAATGATTCGTATGTTGTCGTTGCTTTGTTTTGTTTTATTCTTTTAATTATCACAGTGATTCTCCCAGCTAGAGATGATGCCCCTTCTGAAGATGAGAGGACAGAAGCGTGGAGAGCTCAACTGGATTTTTAACCAGTATTTTCAACTCTTAGAAGTTGGAAAACTCTCTGAATTTTAGGAACCCTTGTCATGGTAAGGATGGAGAAACTGAGTCAAAAGTTAATGTAGCGCCGCCAAGCCTAGTAAAGGCACTAGCTATTTTAGATTCTTGGTCAGTAATAACGGTTCACTTATTTAATTAGCAACACTTTTTTCCAATGTAAAATAGGCAGAGAAGTCCAGGTTCTATCATCTACACCCTGCTCCAGTTACGAGGTGCCAGCAGACCATGTGGCTGGAAATCCATGCCCTTTCATCCTATAATCCATCTTGAGGGACTCAGTCCTAAAGAAATCATAGAACTGTGGGCAAGGATTTTCAGGAAAAAAAAAAAAGACTCACAGAAAATCAAATGTTCACCATAAATGAAATCATTACGTAAGTTCTTTAATAGCCATACCAAGGAATATCAAGATAAATGTTTAGGGAGTATGTACAACAACATGAGAAAAGGTTTATGATATATAGTGTTAAGAAAACAGAATGCAACATCGGGTAAAAAAAAGTCTATATTATACTTAAGGAAATGTAAAGAGGGAAGAGAAAAGGAGACTCACCCCAACGTTAATTCTCTGCATGGTGGGATTTTTTTTTAAAAAAATTTAAAGATTTTATTTATTTATTTATTTGACAGAGAGAAACACAGTCAGAGAGGGAACACAAACAGGGGGAGTGAGAGAGAGAGAAGCAGGCTTCCTGCTGAGCAGGGAGCCCGATGTGGGACTCGATCCTGGGTCTCTGGGATCATGACCTGAACTGAAGGCAGAGGCTTAACAACCGAGCCACCCAGACACCCTCCACATGGTGGTAATTTAATTTTCTTCATCCTTTTTTGGGGGAAATTGTTAGATTTTTCCCTAATGAGCATATTGCATTTTATAATTCGAAAGGTATATACTTGCAGGATATAATGGCCCTCATCTCAGCCAGTCTGAGAGGTGGAGAGGGCTGGAGCTTTTATATTTATCTTAAATATAAAAGCCCAGAAAAAAAAATTCTAGAGAGAAAAATATCACAATTTAAAGTGGTTACTACTGGCTGATAGGATTATGGGCGATTATTTTTCCCTCGCTTACTTCTTTATACTCCTATGTGTTTTTCAAACTTTCTACATCAAGATTTATTTTCCCTCGCTTACTTCTTTATACTCCTATGTGTTTTTCAAACTTTCTACATCAAGATTTCTTTGAAATTGGCCAACAGAAAGACAAACCATAAAACTCTCCCTTGCATTTCCAACTGTTCCAGGCAGCGAGATACCCCTGGCAGTAGAGTTGTACCCGAATCCGGGCTTTCTTTGCTCATTGCCCTCTATCTACTCCTGGCTTTGTACCTTTGCCCCCAACCAAGGCCATCACCAATTCTGAAGTTTTTAATAATGCTTGAATCCATTGAAACCTAAAGAAACATGGAATCAGGATTCTTTTTTAGCTGGTGGAAGAATGGCTTGGCTCAGTTTGTTCTGGAAACCTGTTTTCTACCCTCCTGCCAAGGTATTGAGTGTATTTCACTGAGGCAAACATGCCTGTCATCAGGACATGACTGACTTAGAAAGCACATGTCCCTGACACAGTTCCAAGATCTAAACTCTGTCCTCACCCCCTATGCTTACCTTTTGTGGAGCTGGTCCCTCTTCTGTCTTGAAAGGCCAGAACCTCTCTCCAAGTGTCCTTGTAGAGTGAAGACCTCGTATCCTGTGGTCAGAGCTGCTTGGAGTCCTTTGTGGGATTCACCCCTTGAGGGACTTTCATCCCTGTTCAATCATCATCTTGCAAGACCCCCTGCTCTGGGTTCCACCAGTCTCTGGAACTGATGAATCTGGAACAAAGACCTGGAACTGACTGATGTGAACTTGAGCCGATCACTGCCCTGCTCCCACCTTCCTTCAAACTCTGCAAAGGGAACATAGCAGCAACCAGGCCTCTTTAATCAGAGCATCAAAATAAGGCACCTTGTGATATAAAGTCTTGAACACAATATAGATGAGCTTTATTCTTTCCTGCCTAGCATCTAGCATCTTCCTTCTTTCCTGATCCAAGAGTTTTTTCTAGTCTGCTTTTAAGCATGCACTTTGGCCCATTTCAGCAGGTCTCCAAACCCTCCCTGGATGTTCCTCATAGGACTACAAGGAGAGTTCCCAGCAAGAACGCTGAGTGCACTCCTACTGGGGCTGGGCGTGGGGCATGCCTGAGTTCCATTGCAAGAAGTGCTCACCATGGGGACTTATGTGACACGGGACTCACGACCATCAGTCTCATTGTATAGGACGCTGAAGCAAAAACAGGTGATGTGACAGACATAAGTCTGTGGGGTGTCGTGTTTTGTGGGGCTTGTTTCCTCACCTCCATTCTGTTCAGTCTTCCTTTCCCTCCTTTCACTGAAGACTTCCAAGCTCACAAAAATGGAAGCCTTCCTGAAAGAAGAAAGCAAACAATTGGGAAACCCCATTCTGGTCCAAATGTCTGGCTATCACTTCACTTATTTAGACTCTAGTGAGTTTCTGAATTCTGTGCCAAGAGTCCGTTTCTCCAAAACCCAGTTAATAAAGTGCACACCTACCGGAGTAACAGCAGTACTTGATCAATGGGATGGTGGAAACCTCTTTTCAAGGTTTCTAGATCCTCTTTAATATCTTTTTCTGCCTTGGGAACTCTGGGACACTTTAACATTTTTCAAAGTTTTGCATTTGTTTTGTTTTGTTAGTATTTTTAAAAGAACTCACCTAAGGTCATTCTACCTTCATTTCAAGAAAATAAGCACATTTTAAGTTAATAACTAGGAGACGAGGTGATGAATAACCACAGGAAGTAAGGCCCTTGGGGAAAAATGATAACCACCCTAGTGTATGACTGTGGGCATGTTGCTTAAGCCTCAGTCTTCCTCATCTCTAAAATAGGGGGAATAATTTCAAGCTCATGGGGAAGTCTGATGACTAACTCCAGCAGCAATATGTGCAAAGCACAGTGGACCTTAGTATGTAGTAAATGTTCAATTATACGACAATGAGAATCTCTTTCATTAGGGGAAAACGATCACAGCCTGGCACGTTTTTCTACCACTTCTGGTATCTTTGCTTCTGTTTGGCCTGGAGAAGAGAAAAGAAGCTCAGGATGAGGTGCAAAGGGAACTTGGACTGATGTGTAAATGAGGCCCCGCCTCCCACAAATTACAAACCTGCAGTTGGACCTTTCTGTATCTTACCGTGCACTGAAATGCATTCCAGATGCACCAAAGAACTGAACATTTAAAAAAATTCAAACCATAGAGGGGAAAACACTTGAATATTTATCAGACCTCTGGGGAGAAAAGGCTGGTTAAATTTAGAAGCATTAGAAAACATCACAAAGAAAAAGATGGACAGAATTGACTGCAGAAAAATGTAGCACATTCTTACATTAAAAAAGAAAGGGGAATGTGTGTGGCAACAGCCAAATGACAGGTAAAGGCATCATATATTTATTACAGAGCTTGTCACAAGTGCATGGACATATATATGAAAAGGGATGAGGAACATTATCTAGACCCTTCTCGATCGATGAACAAAGAATGCAAAAAATAATGCATAAACAAATATATTTGGAGATTAAAAGAGAGAAAGCAATCTCATTGGCAATCTGAGAAATAGGTTACCACTTTCCTACCATTGGATAGTACTGATTTTCAAAATAATAAGACCTAGTGCTGAAGAGAAGGAAGAGACATAAGAGCACTCATACACTGATAGTAGGGATATAAGTCAGCCTCTTTGGAAAAAAAAATTATAGCATCATATATTGCAAAAAATATTCTCTAGTGTATGGTTTGGGAAAAACCAGAAAAAATAAAACTCGACTCCCACCATAAAGCATACCTTAATGTAGTCTCCAAGTAGATTCGACACCTACATGTAAAAGATGAGGTATAAAGCTAATTACAGATGTAGGAGCTATTCTCACCCTGATATTTATTAGTCATGTGGCAGTGCCAAGACATTTTACGCCTCTGAGCCTCAGTTTTCTTGTCTGTGAAATTAAAGATTTAAGACCCACATTATAAGGCAATGTATGTAAAACACCAGGCACAGGTAGGTGTCCTTGACAAAGGTCCCTGATTATTCCTTTCCACTTAGTACATGACTTGATCACCACTCTTGGCCTCTCTTGTGCTGATACAGCCTTGGGAGAGAGCTCCAGCTCCTGGAAAGCTAGTAAAAGTGATGAGCACGCTTCTAGACTTCCCATATCTGCATAATCCCATATCTGCTTTCCCCATCCACTGGCTGAATAGGGAGAATCTGGGGCCCTAGGAGAGGGTAGTGGATCAGGATAAAAGGAACCCGGGTCACTGAATCACCACCTAGATGACTTCTTGGCCAAAGACCCCAGATGAAACCTTATGCAGAAGATACTAACTTTCACTAGGTTAAGCCACTGCAACTTGAAGATTCTCCATTACAGCCGCTAGCAATGCCTATCGTAACTAATAGGGTGCTGATAATTACTATGCAGTTTGATCAATAAATTTCACTTCTGGGAATCTAATGGTCAGGGTTTGTTAAATCTGGTTCCTGCTGTAGCCCCCGGTGGGCAGCAGTGGGGTTTCTTCATCCAGTTACTAATCAAAAGTGCGCATTGGAAGATTTCCAGAGAAGAGGTTAATAGAAAAGTGGATTCTGTTGGTTGACTTAAGGTTTTGTTCTAAATTGTTAAAGTTGGGTTTTGCACATTCTGAGGTTGGGATTGGTGAGAGTGTTTTGACTAGACTAGACTAGAGCTCAAAAAATAGTCAAAGGATAAGCCAAAATAAAAGTAGAAAGGGGAAAATATGGAAGTAATCAGATTGTCTGTATCAGCTGATAATAGACGGTCCTTGGGCACAAAGCCAGCCGGCCACTTACACACTCCAGGTGATGCGCTATAACAGAGGACGGTGACAACTAGCCCCACTGTGGGGGACGGGCAGCTTGAGGGGCAGTGATTCAGAAAAGTCCCTTCATTCCCAGGACAGCATGGGGTGTGTGTATCCACCCCCCTCCCCAAGGAGATGTTCTAAATGTAGAAAAATCTTTATGCCAAAGAATATTTAAGGCAGTATTATTTACAGAGCAAACAGCTTCAGAAGCAACTGCATTGCATGTGGCAAAGGCCACTGGTGTCCTACCCAACAGCCAGTCGTTCCCTCTTCTTTCCTAGAAAACAGTATCCTAATTTTGTGCTGGCTCCAAAAGTTGAGTCAGGATCGTTCCAATCCAGGCTTGGTCCTTCCATTCCTTCTCGGCAGTGACTGGATGAGGACTGGCCAGAAGATCCTGGCCAGTGAAGCGTAAGGGGTAAGGGAGAGTTTGCCAGGAGCTTTTCAGAAAGACAAAAGACAGAGGTCCTCGGGAGCACTTCCTTCCACCCTCATGTGCCTTTCGCACTTTGGACTCTGTTGATGAAGATGAAATCCCTGGAGATCTTGCAGCCATGTTGCCATCTTTGGTTAAAGGACTCCTAGAGAGACGTCAATCCGGTGCTACTGAGCCTCTGGACCAAGCTGGAATCAAGTTATGTGAAATAATTATGTCTTCATTATGCACTTTTACTTAGATGATCTGCTACAGGTTCACCCTGTGACTCTATTGGAGGGAGGGTGGTAGAAAAATTGTTGGAAAAATGAAATCGGCACACCTGGAGCTCCCTAGACGTGGTACCTGACTCTCGTCAGGGTAGTCTGAAGGCAAGCATGGGGGTCTGCTCATGAGATGGACAGAAGAGAGAATGCTTCAGTAAGATGGCCAGCCCTGCCAGGGTGTAGTGGGGGCAAAGAAGGTGGATTTTTCCCGTGGGTTAAGTGAGCACTCTGGAAAGGACTCCGCTTAAAAAGAAGGCCTAACAGGGCAGGATGACCACAGCAGGAACTCTCTGTGTGGCTTGTATCACAAGATCTCCAAATAAGGTCACATTCACAGGTTCCAAGGATTAGGGCTTCAATCTCTCTTTTTGGGGGGAAGGGGACACAACACCTGCCTCTCATACGTGGGCTTATGGGTCACTGTCGAAGAATGTTCCTGTAGCCAGGAACACTGATAGACTGTTTTCTGTCTATCTGCAATGATGCCTCCCTGATCCAGATCCCTATACATACATCACAGGTGGCCCTTCAGGGCGGACCATCTCTCTGCTTCCTGCTCTGTGCTTTAGCCCTTCCACTGACGCTCAGGGGCTCAGCTCTTGTCTCCTGTGTCTTCCCTTGTGGCTTTTCTCTCTCTCTGATTTTGTGGTCTGCTTCTTGCTAATCTCCTTGTCTGTGAGCTTCTTGAGATCAGGGGCCTCCCCTGATGCATTTATGAACTCTCAGTGCCTGGCATAGGGCCTGGAGCCCCGTGGGTGAGTTGACAGGTCAACTGGATGAATCGAAAAATGTATATGTGGCGAGCAAAGATGTATGGTATTCAAAGTCATGAAAAATGAAGAAAGATTGGGGAGCTTTCCCGGAGAAGAGGAGGCCAAAGGAGACATAATAACTAAATGTGGCAGGGTATCCTGGATGAGAGAAAGGGCCTTAGGGAAAAAAAAAACTGGTGAAATTCAAGTAAGGTCGACGCACTTGGAGCAGATGAATAGTGTCACATCAATGTTCTTAGCTGAGATGAATGTCACAGAAGATGTTACCATTAGGGGAAGTTGGTTAAGGGTATGTGGAAACTTTCTCACTACCTTCATAACTCTTATAAATCTAAAATTGTTTTGAAAATAAAGTAAATTAAATAAATTCAAAATAAGAACCTAAATAAATAAATGTTGAGTCTTATCGAGGATTTACTAAGCTGGTAAATAAGTTAGGTCTTGAAGGAGAACATGGAGAGACATGATCAGGGACCCATGGGTGACAATATCTCAGTGGAAAAAAGATCAATTTTGCTCAACTTTGACAAGCCCTTTGGCTGCCCATCTGCAAAACGGGTGAAAACCCACATGTCCGACGAGGCCATTGATAGCACTCTAGGTCTAGCTAGGATCGCCTGAAGACCTCACTCCCACAGACGGGAGCAGCTTAGAACCTTCTAAGACTTCTGCAAATTTTCAGAGGTTTGAGGTCTTATCATCTGTCATGCTTCTTGGGACCTACACTAAAAATGTATGTGTTGTCTGATGGTCCTGTTCACTGAATTCATATCACACACACACACACACACACACACACATACACACACACACACACACACACCACTGGAGACTTTAGGAGAGTGTCTGAAAGTTTGAGTATCACAGGGCAGAGAGACATCCAACAGTGCAGAGCCTTCCATTCCCTTACTGGCCCCTCCCTCCTCTCCCCTCCTCCCTTTCCCTTTCCTCGCCTCTCCCTTCCTTTCTCCTGGCCTGTCTCTGGGCTGGACACTGCCCCCCGGGCCCCCAGCATCCTACCTCCTTCAGTTCAATCCATATTAAAATACGATTGCCTTCTTAGGAGGAATTTTGACACCAGCTATTAAAATACCATTTGCTTTAGCTCCTTACACGAGTCTGAAGTCAGTGCTGTCTCCTCTTGGGCTCATTACAGCCATGGCTTTGATCCACTGTGTCTAGACAACCCTGTGGGTCAGAATCAGTTGGGAGAAGCCTGGCAATGTAATTACTTGCTAATGTCAAAGCACGAATATTTCCAATATCTGGGGTTAAAATCATTCCATTGAGATATCTCCAAGGTTAGCCCTGTGACAATGTCACTCTTTCTCATGTGCATTCTAATATGTTCACCTGACTGAGAGGGAAAAGTATAAAATGTCAAAGTAGCCCGTGGGAATTCTGCATGGGACAATACCACGTGTGTGATGACCTTGGCACATGTCTGCCAAACAGAAAACTAGGTTGAGAAGGGCTCTGTCGGAGGATCACATGAGATCTCTGTAAAATACTTAAGCAGAGTTAATGACAAAAGTTCAGATTTGGTCCAGAGGAGACTTAAAGGGAGCTGGCCCTGTCATTTTAAAGATGGGGAAACTGAGGCCATGGGACAGGGGTCATACTGTGAGCCCATGACATCCTGGGCCCTCTCCAGCACTTTGTAATCTCTCTTAGACCTGGAAATGTTCAAATGAAAATGAGAGGGTCACAGGGAGAGATCAGCAGCTGACCACATGGCCCTCTGTTTTCCCCACGAATTTCTAAGTGTTCCGGTGGGTGAACACTGATCTTGGTCACCCAGGAATGGCATTGCTCTGTAACAGTTGCAATGATTGCGATGACTGCTCTCTCCTCAAGCGTGTCTTATTTGACACATGAAGGATAATTAGGACCAAACAGAAGGAATCAGTCAGGATCCAAGGGAGAAAGGATGCTACAAGTTGGGAAGGTCAGGATCTGGGCCCTGTGGTGCCCTACTGCCTGACTTTGGCCAAGTGAGTTGACCTAAGCAGGCCTTCCTTTTCCTCTCTGAAAAACTAGGACAGCTGCTGCTCTCCCACAGGCTGATGGGAAAAGGGAGGATTCCTGGCACATGGTAGGTGCTTCCTGAGACTCCCCAGGGTGGAGCCCATCCCAGAGCTCACAACATTGCTGCCTATGAGACAAGAGTGTTTCTACACCTTCTTGTTCCACTTCTGCAGGTGTATGGGCTGCTTTCCTCCCTCTTTCTCCTCCCAAATAACTCTCCCATAGGACACGAAGGCACCCCAGGCCCTCTGTGCTGAGGGTGAGGGTCTAGAGTGGAGAGGAAGGGCACATGAATGAATTAGAATCTTGCTTTTATGAGAGACAGAAGCCAGTTTGGACCACAGTGTTCGTCTCTTCAAGGATATCCCCTCCCCCAACCACACAGTCTGCCATCCACGGATTCTGTGAGGCCTAGCACCTGAAGCAACAAAGGGGATCCATTTGCTCATATAACTCAGCCACAGAAGGGAATGATCCTCAGGAGAAGGAAGAGGCGGTGGGGGTGGACTTCATTCTGGGAGTCCATTCTCCCTGGGAGTCCATTCTCCCTCTCCTCTCACCTCAACTTCCCCGTGTTGTCTTGGCTTTGTCCCTTCAGGTCAGCCCCCCACCAAAGTTGGAGGCATGGTCTGTGTGGCCCCAGTCTTACAGAAAAGACAGCTCTCCCCTACCACCTCCAGGAAGAAAAGCGCCAACGAAAGGTGCTGACTGGGTCACGAGCCCTTCCCAGACCAATCACTTCTGAGCCTCGGCCATGACACACGCCTGTGGCTTGGACAGTGGGGTGCTCTGAGGGCCAGCCTCCACCAGACCTAGAGGGCTGAAATGGAGGAGGAGCTTGGGCTTCTGGGGAGACTGGCCAAGAACAGTCCACCACCTTGAGGCCTGGGCCCACGTGTGCTATAGCCCCCAGGAGCCTGCTCCCAGAGCTTAGGGTACTTTCCATTTTTGCTCCCCGCTAAGTCATGTGGTCACTTCTTTCAGACTCAATCACTGTCATTCTTGTTACTTATCACTGTGGCCCTAATTTAGACTATATGCTTCCTGAGGCCAGGCATGGTTTCCTCTGTTTCTTTTGAGATAAAGGTCGTCTACTGCCATAGGCAGTCACTGAATTATGCTAGGAATTACTAATAAGAGAATATTTCTTGAGCACTTACCATGGGTCAGGCACAATGCCCAGTGTATTGATTTTTATCGGTCATTTAATCCTCAAGACATGAGGCAGATACTGTTATTACCCCCATTATACAGGGGAGATAACTGAGGCACAGTAAGTAAATTGCAGAGTAAGAAAGGAGGAGAGCCAGATTTCAAAGGCAGGCAGCTGGACTTCAACATCATGTTCTCTATCCCCACAGTATTTGCAAGTATTCGCAGGCAGGGCTGGATTCGTCTGTGGAATCCCATGGAGCAGAGGCGTGTCTCTGAGCTCACACTCCTCCCAGGCTCCAGATGACCAGTGGGTTCTAGGACAGCAAGGAGTTGGAATCCTCACAGATTTTATTTTAATCTTCGATAATACTACTGAGCATTTGTTGGCACGAGTCTAAGACCTCAAATTACATTATCTCATTATTTCTTCTAAGCAACTCATTTTGAAGATAAAGAATCAGAGGTTCAGGGAGGGTAAGTAACTTGCTTAGAGACACACAGCTAGGGAAGTGGGGAGCCAAGGTTTTAACCTAGGACTGCCTGACTCCAACACCGAACCCCTAACGGCAACTTCTCTGCGTTGATGTAAGTGTGCAGTGAGGCGGCGCGAGCTGGTCAGAAAGACCCTGGTCCTCTGCCCACATTCTGTGCCCATTCTGGCCTCAGTGGCAGGGTGGGAGGAGCTACGATTTCTCCCGTGCTCCTCAACCAACCCCAGCGCCTGCAATTTCGGGTAGTGGTGGCCATGGGTGCATGCAAACCACCACCACCACCCCCCCGCAACCGTGCCGCTGCTGGACGTATCTCTGATTTTCACAGGACTGCCTCCCCCGGAACAAGAACATGTAATCATAATCATAGCTACCACTTATTAAATGCCTGGAGTAGGCTAGGGCCCTGTGCTAAGGGGAGTGGAAATTTCCTCCCTTGATCTTCCTAGTGGCCCTTTATAAAGAGTGTTCTGGAATGGAGGCGAGAACAGAGGTAGAATAAGGAGTGTGGCCAAGGCTGTGCTGTGATCGGGTGGCAGAACTGGAACTCAAACCTGGGTCTGATTGACTTCAAAGTCCATGACTTAGTGCCAAGTTTAGGCTGCGTCTTAGCCTGTGCCAATGCAACCCAGGCCAAAAAGGCACCGTCTCTGTTCCCAGGGGACTCAGAGCCCAGTAGAAGGCACATGTGAATGCACAAATTGCAACTAGGCAAAACTATGAGGACTGATGGACGCCCACACTGGGTCCTGAGGTTGCCGGGGCAAGAGAGATGTCGTCCTGGTTGAGATATTCTCCATGACTCGTTGGCAAGTGACAAGAGTCCAACTCAAGCTGGTTTAAGAGGGGAAGAGGCAGAGATGAAGCAGAGACTGACTGGTTTCTCTTTCCAAAATATGAGAGACCTGGCTTCAATTCTGGCTTGATCTAGGAAATGAAGAAGGTTAAGAGGAATCTCTTTACAGTTTCAAGCTGTGCTTTCAATCATATTGACTTTAGTTTTAAGAAGGGTCCTTGACAGGTGAGATGTCCAGCAGAGAGAGGTATCAGCAACCCTCATGAAACAGTCTTCTTTACTTTTAACTTCAGGCAGATGCCCATGATCGAGCATCATTAGATTTGTTGGGTCCCGTGTAACTCGCTCTGGTCTCACTCAGTCTCCGTGGTCAGAAAGGTGAGGTCATTGATCGTCTATCGGCCAGGTCTGGGTCCCCTGCTCACAGCTGAAATTGCATATTAGGGTGCTGGCACTGGGAGAAGAGGCAGGCATACAGGGAGGGCAAAAAGAGTCAGTGCCCACCCGAGGCCAGCTGGGTAAGGGAGACTTCACAGAAAAGGATCCTGGGAGCTGGGTTCTGAGGGACTAACAGAAGTATGCTGGGCACAGCTGGGGCCGAGGAGAAGGGCGTTTCCTATCAGAGGGAACAGCCTGTGCCTGGCCATGGAAGTATGAACTAATTGTTTGGCATAGCTGGAGGCCAGAGCATACATAAGAGAAGAGTGTGAGATGTGGCTTGAAAGGGACAGGAGACGGACTGCGGGCCTGGGGCCCACGCTCAGCAGTTTGAACTTACTCCTACAAAGAGGTAGAGCCTGGGGGTCAAGGGCAAGGACTCTGGGCCGGACCTCCTGTCCTGTCCTTCCTCTCTGGGTGACTCAGTTTCTCTGATTCTCAGCCTTCCCATCTGTGAAATGGGGAGAATATGGTACCGCCTTCACAGAACTGAAGGGAGGGCAAAAGGAGGAAAATCCATGAGGAGCTCAGAGACTGTATGTAGTCAGTTCTCTCACACACACTATCACCATGGACAGATTTTAAGCATCAGAGGGACGTGCTCTGATCTACACTCTAGAAAGTTCCTTCTGGGATCGGGTAGAAGATAGAAGCCAAGAGACCACCCAGGAAAGGTGACTGTGACAGTTCAGGTCCTGGTGAGAGATATAAAAAGCTGCGGTGAGGAGTTGGAGAACATGAGGCTGACGGGAGGGGGCTCGTGAAGAAAAGAATTCCACGGCATTTGGCAGAAGATTGGATGTAGGGAGCAGAAAGAATGCAGGATAAAAATAAACAGGAAGACAAAAAATCTATCTTTGATTTTGGATCCCTTAACTTTTCACTTTTGAACAAATAAATTTTCTCAGATAAAATTCAACCAATTTCCCCAGGTTTTTTTCTTTTCCTCTCCAAAGATGTCAAAAAATATCCCTAGACCATTTTATTCCCAGTTTTGAAACCTTAGAGTTTTGTTTTTAGCCTGAACATTCTTTGAAGGTTCCACCTGCTCTGGTTCGCCTCACCTGAGAACCTTGCTCAGTTTTCCAGGCCATGGTGCCTCGTGTGTTGGAAACAGACTTGTTTCAGTGAATTTACAAACCGCTGTTCACCACGGTGAGTCTCAATCACAGTCAAGTTTTCAGGACTCAAGTTCTAATGAAACCTCACCAAAAATAAATTGAAAAAAGGAAGAAGAGGAAGAAGAGGAAGAGGAGGAGAAGGAGAAAGAGGAATGGGTGGGTGGAGAAAAATAAACAGCAGCAGCCATCACAAATACAAAAGAAAACAGACATTTGACCAGAAAAGCCCCTCAGCCACTTAATGAAATCTTTCACAAGAGCTATTTGATGTCTAAGTGTAAATAATAATGAAGCTGAGACTTTGTACTAAACTTTGTCATTTCAAAGTCACTTTTACAATCATTAGTTAATCAGTAAATGAATCAGAAACATATGGATCATATTTCAGTGGAATCCTACGACTTTAAATCAGAGGAAAATGGCTGTAGGGAAAACAAACAATAAAAAGGCTTTTTTTTTTTCCCTTAACTTTTTATTTCTTGGTTTTGTTAAGACCCAGTGCTTGATAACTAGATGAAATGAAGTTGGACACAGATAGGATCAGGTTGCTCATCGAGTTTAATGAGAATATAAACCTCTGATTTCCATTGCAGCACCCAAGCATCCCGGGGTGGAAAGGCTGGAGGGAAGGAAGGAATAAACAGTGTGTCTACCTGTCCATGTACCCAATAAATCTCAGTGAGAATTTCCCTGGGGAACCAGCTTCTGGGTACAGGAAACCAGATGCACCTTGGACACTCCAGAGTCCAACTGCACTGGGCATTTCAGAAGGACTATGAGGCTTGTGGCTTTTTAGTGCATCACTCCCCATCAGCCGGATGTGGGGAGCTCCCCAGGCACCTGAGGCCTGGTTATGAATAATAAAAATAATAAGAGCCATAGCCCGTTGAACCGCTACTATGCACCAGGCACCATTCAAGTTCCTGACATTCATTAACTCATTTAATCTCATGCTGACTCTGTGTCCTATGGAAACAGGAGAGGGCCTGGAGGATGGTCAAGGAAGTTATCCAAGATTACCAGCAATTACACGTGAAATGCATCTTCAAATCCAGGCAGCTGAGCTCTTAACCACTAAGCTGGACTTCCAGGCATGAGGAAGGTCTGAAGCAATTCCCTCCCTGTCACCCAGCACCCAAAGGGAGGCTTAAAGCATTTTAAGGGCTTTAAGGTGTGGGGGTGTGCTTACATTTCTCCCAAAGATGTGATCTCAGAAAAGATCAACTTCAGAGACAAACCTGGCCTCCTCTTGATCCTTCTGGGCTCTGGAGGATGAGTTCCCCACTGGTCTTTCAACCCTCCCTCTTCCCCCACATAGGCAGACAGAATGGACAGCCCTTCATGGGGATAGGGCAGGCCAGGGGCCAGCACACACTTCCCCAAGAAAGCATCATCTAAGACCAGAGTCTTCTGGGCGAGAACGGGCCTGAGAACAGGAGACGAGGTCTTCCACTCTGCCCTCACTCCACTCCAGTGACACCCACTCCCCTCTGTCCTTTGAAAGCACCAAGTTCTTTCCCATCTCCCAGCCTTTGCCAACGCTGGTCCGGCCACCTGGAGGCCCCTTCCTCAGGCCTCCAGGCCTCGGCTTAGATGCCTCCCTCTCCAGATACTTCCTGACCACACTGTCCAAGTAGGCCTCTCTACTCTTTCACTTGACTTTTCCCCTTCAGTGTCTTATCCCAGTTTGTAATCGAACTTCTGTTTGTTCACTGACGTATGGATTCTCTCTCCCTTCTCATCTGTGCCTCTAGCTTCCAACGAAACAAGATCTAGCCCAGTGCCCTGTCCTGAGCCTGAACCACACATAAGAAATATTTAATTGGGGGCACCTGGATGACTCATTCAGTTAAGCATCCAACTCTTGATTTTGGCTCGGGTCATGATTTCATGGTCATGGGATTGAACCCCACATGGGGCTCTGTGCTCACCAGGGAGTCTGCTCAAGATTCTCTCTCTTCTCTCCCTCTGCTCCTACCCGCTCCAAAATAAATATTTAATGAAACAAAGTTATTAATCGGATTCTGATCAGGATTAGAGCTCTAATGAGAGAATTTTCTCTTTTTAATTTTCTTTTGCTGGGACTTTAAGCTCCCAGAGAGCTGGACTCTAGCCCTGGGAAGTACACAAAAATTGATTCTCATTGTATTACAATTTGACAGGCTCACAGAGCTGGGAACCTGGGACATGGAACCTGCAAGTACTAGTCACTGCCCTCAAGGAGATGACAGTCCCATGCAAGAGACCAACTCAAATTTCTCCCAGCTTACAGCTGGCATCCAGGTAGATAGCCAGTGGAATCCGGACAGGTAAGCATCACCTTGTCAGGAACAGAAGGGGAGAGGGTGTCCCAGGCAGAGAAGCAGAAGAGGCATAGACCCCAGGGTGGGAGAGAGGGTAGCATATTCAGGGAACCTCACATGGCTTGGCATGACTGACATGGAGAACGTGGCAGAGATCAAGGCCACAGCCAAATCCTCAACTGCACCCAATTTATGCAGTGGGTACCCCTGAAGGTTTTGCACCCAGAAGTCTGGTCGGGTCCTCCCATTGGCACAGTGACCAGTGCAGAGGGGCCAAGACCAGGGGCAGGGAGACCAGGAGGTGAGTGAAAAGATCTGAAGGCTATTGAATGACAGGTCTGCTGGGACTGGGCTTTCTGGGACAAGTGCAGGGAGAGGAAGAAAAAAGTTCGAGAGACTCGGTGGTCCTGCAGAAGCAGTAACTCTAACATGCACTCCCCAGGCTCCTGCTACACACTCTTGTCTGAACAAGCATTGTCCTCCAGGCCCTGACCTCACCATCTACTGGCAAATCCCCCACAGCACACAGCTCTGCCCTGCCCCTAGAGAGAGTTTCTGGAAGATCCCAGAGTAGTGAGGCCTTTCAAATTCACCAGCACTCAAGAGCACCTGGCTCTCACCCGCGGCAAAAAGTCTTGGGTTCAAGGGTTGCCAGGAGGTAGTCTACTCTTTGCCAACTGAAAGTTGTCTCTCACAATATAGAGCCCCCAATCTACTAGGATGAGTGAGCAGGACTCCAAGAGCCGAATATCACTTCTTGGCTTTTGGTCCAGAGCCAAGATTTAATTTTTAATTTTTAAAAACTGAAGTGGTCAGACCATGGCACAAAAATTGAAACCATCCTCTCAGTCGTTCTGAGGTTCCCACATGGACCTTCCCAGTTGCAGAGCCTGATGTAACTGGGCTGGGACAGATTCCCAGATTCCCAGCTAACAAAAGACTAGAGCTTTAGGTATCCCTCTCCGGCTAAAAACAATGATACCTTCCCAACTTCTAATCTTCTAACTCATGTGACCTTGGCCATGATTCCAAGCTATTCAACCCTCAGTTTTCTCATCTGTTAAATGGGAACATTCATATAATACCTCATTGAGCTGTTGTGAGAAACAAATGAGATATGCATATTTACTTTTATGACAGTGCCATCATATATAAGGTCTACAATAAGAAAAACGCTGGGTTTCTCTGAGTTATAAACTGAGAAAATGCTTGTACTCTAGAGGATTGAAAATTTTATCAGTGAAAACTTGGCTGAGACTCACGCTCCCATTTCCTCCCATAAGAAGAGTGGGAAGCTGGGAAGCTGCATAATCTTTAGCTACTCTCTGAAATCTCTGGGCCTTAGCTTATTCATTTGTAAAATAGGAACCGTAATGCCTGCCAACCTCAGGCTGTGTGAATCTAGGAGAGAGTTACCACTTACCCACCCCTCAGGGGATTTTCCTTGGTGGAGGGATAAGCTGTGTGAGGGGTTCAAGGAGGCTGGCCTCAAAAGAGTAAGAGGGTTTCCCACATTTTCCCTTTGAAGAGGGAGTTTGAGGGTTGGGGGCTGAGGCCCAAAAAGAACGAGGTTTCCCTTACCGATGCAAGAGGTAAGGGGCTTAGCTCTTTTCGAAATTTTAGGTTCAGAGATGCAAAGAACTTATTTGTCTGATTCCAGGATATGGAAGAGAAGTGAGAGTTCTAAGCATGGGCATGTGGTGGAGGGTGGTGGGCTCCATGTGCAGCACATAGGGCCCTCCTACTCCCATGAAGGGCCCTGGAGGAATAGAATGTCCAAGGAGGACGACCATGGCTGGACCCTCAGCATGGGGCCAGCTACATAATATGCTGGGCCGGGAGCAAAACACAAATGCAACTCCCTTGTTCAAAAATTATCAAGAATTCCCAGACAGTAACAGAGAGCACTAAACCAAGTGTTAGGCCTTCGAGCACAGGGCTCTGCGCGGCTGCATAGATTAGACACTCCTGAAGCTTGGCCTTGACTTGCTTTTTCTTCCAAAGCTTTGTGACATTTCCACGGCCCTGATGGGCATCAAGGGAGTGGATGCCACGAGCAGAGAAGCCCTAGCCCTCCGATGGATTTTGAGACCTTGGACAAGCGAGGAAGACCAGATGCCCAGCCCCGAGTTTCAGTCTGCACAGGGTTTCCAGAATTCTTGTGCAACTTTAGGAAAAACACGCCTGTCCCCACTCCGCACCTCAAAAGAGCTGAGCCTGACTCTCCTGCCAGCCAGGTGCGTACAGAGCCAGATTTAACGCGACTTAGAAGAATGGAGAAATGTGACTAGCCTTGGGTCTGAATTCCATGCAGCAAATGCATCCAGCCACTCAGGCCGAACCACGTCCAGGGCTGTGCAAGCATGCGGCGACTCAGTAACCATACTCTTGAAGCCAAGCCCTGCACTCATTGCTTTAGCTCAGGTAACCCTCACAGCCACGACCCTAACAGGTGGTTTCTATTAGCGGTTTCATTTTGCAGCTGGGAACAGAGAGACTTAGGAAGGTTGAGTCATTTGCCCAGAGTCCAAGTGATGGAGCTGAGGTCAGGGCCCAGGAATTCTGACTCCAAGGCCACTGCTTAACTGCCCTCCACGCTGGCAACTAAGCCCGATGGGCTATCTTTCTAGGCCTCCTGATGTGACTTTTCTTCTCTTTCTCCAGTTAGTTTTTGTCTTTTCCTCTGCCTTCCTGGATCTTGGTCTCCATTACACTCGTGTTCTTATGGCCAGTGCCCCCAGTCCTGTGTGGAAGCTGATGGCGATGGCAGGAAGAACAGTGGCTCCCCTGCATGGCTTGTTCGCTGTCCCTGCAAGTCCTTGTCCCCAGCCCTTTTGCCCCTCTCACCCCCACAAATGCATGAGAGAGACTGCTGGTGTCCTGTCACACGTGAGGAATGTGAGGCTCCACGGAGGTACAGTCGCTTGGCCAACATCACTCAGCTGGGATTGAACCCACGGCCAGGCGACCACAAAGTCGAACTAACAAAAGGTAGGCGTATTTTGCACAGCAGTTAAGTGAGGCAGGGAAGACTTGGACTTTGTCACATCATGGGATATATGTTCTCTGCTGTCCTGCTACAGGGGACAATCCCTTCTTTCCCCCTCTGGCCTCAGCTTTTCCATCTATAAAATGGGAAGCATAAGCCACTTACACGAGCACATGTTCAACTATCCAACTTCCCAGTTCAAAATCCAGCACTGCCGTTGTATGACGTTGGGCGAGTCCCTTAACCTCTCTGTGCCTCAGTTTTCTCATCAGTAAAATGGCAGTGGAGACTGCCACTGTCTCTGATTCTTAGAGCAGCAAAGCTCAACAAGATTAAAGTATGTACAACACTCCAGAGCCTGGGGCATAGTAGGCACTGAGTAAATGTTAGATATTCTTACTAGCATGAAATGTTTTAGCTGGGTCCTTCTGTAGCCTACCTATGCCCTCAAACACACACACACACACACACACACACACACACACACACACACAGACATACACAGAGACATACACATGCGCCTGACTCCCAGAAGCCTGGACTGCGTCCCTTGCAGCCCTGGGGCAGAAGCCCAGAGGGGGTCGATGCACCCTAACTCTCGCTGGCCCCCCCATGGAGGCATTGGTGGGCAGGGCAGCTGACTCCTTGCACGTGAGCCTGGCCTATGATTAGGGAGCTATTGCCTGGGCATGAGGTAATGGAAGAAGGCTGGAGCTCACAGCAAGTGTGATGACACACGTTATCACTCGGGGAGCCAGAAATGGGAGTCACTAATGTACTTCAGGGCTTCCTGCCTGGGGGGCCAGCCTCGCCCGGTTCTGGCTAAGCATGCACACTGTGTCTTGTGTCCATCCTCCTGCCAGACACCCAAGCCAGCCCCCAGGGGTCACAGAGGCACCAAACAAGGGCCCGGCTCTGGATGGCCACATCCCTGTCCCCACCCCGAGAAAGAGAAGTGGGAATGGAATCAAGCTGGGTTACATGGGCGGAGTGAGCCTCAGCTTTCTCATCTGTCACGTTGGCGGGTGTCTGGCTCCGTGCCAGGCCCTTGAGGTTCCAGAGGTGAGAGGACCTGACTCGGAACTAGCAGGTGTTTGGAGCATGGAGGGAAGACAGACCTCGGAAAGTGTGACAGCGCTATTTATAACTTGGGGACCCTTGAAAAGCATGGCAGCAAGTTTGAGTTTTATCCTGAGGGCCATGGGGTTCTGTAGAGACTTCAAGCAAAGGAGAGAATTGGTCACATTAGCAACTAGCAAGCTCATCAAGGGGTAGAGCTGAGAATGGTCTCAGAGGATCCAAGATGGAGAAAGGTCAGAAAATCACTGGTGCAGGGCCCATGAGTCCTGGGTCGCCCCCTGACCCAAGGACACAGCCTCAGGACCTGGCTCCTAATGATCTCTCCAGACTCTTCTCAAGTCTGCTCACACCGCGCTGAACCCTTTCCACTCTGCCTTGTTCCAGGTTTCTCCCATCTTCCCTCATCTGTAGTTTCCTCTGTCCAGAACTCTTCTTCTGGCTCTATGCCTGACTGTCACCCACCCCACCTTCAGGTTCCAGCTTATAGGTCATTTACTTCAGAAAACCTTCCTCAATGACTTGCCACTCCCAACTAGGCCACCCGGCCATGTTCTGTGTTTCCCACAAACCCTGCCCCTCTCCTTTGACCATGTTCCTTGTTCTCCCCTCTAAGAAAGGGGACAGAGCTTGGCCTCCCCACCTGGTGGCCCAATGCCCACCATGCAGGGCAGCCCCTGGCATCCAAGAGGTTCCGGCTTGGGGTTCCAAGGTAGCCATGTCTCCTTAGAAAACCCTCGATCCCACTCACCTCCCACGCACTCACACTAGATGTCCCCCCCCCCACCGCCATTCACTGAGTGCCTCTGAGTCTGAGAGGCATTGTCTAATGAAGTAGACTCCTGCCAACAGTTTCAAAGGGAATTTTCTGATCATTAGGTAGGTGTCGTTGTGTTGTCCTGACGGTGGGAGAGAAGTGAGTCAGTTCAGACGTCTTCTACTCTGAAAAGACGGATTTGTCCACTTCCGCCCCGGTTGGCCCCTGCTGGGCTGGACCAGGCTTCCTCCTGGGCTCCCCCAGCACATGAGCTGCCTTCTGGATTTGCATACCCGCCTCTCCCACTGGCCTGGGTCTGACGGAGCTCCGTGGCTATAGCCTGGCACACGGCAGGTGCTCAGCACCTGTTGAATTACTGATTGAATGAATGGCCTAATAAACATAAAACATCATAACAAACAGCTCACACTGAATGCTGCCCAAGGCTGGACTGTGGACATGGAGGCCGCCTTGGCTCAGCTTAGATGAACCAGGGGACCTGCACGTGAGCCATGTCTACCTCTGATCAGGGCCTGGGACAGGCAATGCTTGCAGATGATGGGATGTGGGTCCTCATTTCTTGAGTGTCCCTTCCTCCTGGGGAGCAGTTACTTTCATCCTCGATTCCCATCTGAGTGGGCCATATAGTGTCAGCCCCCTTGTTGGCCTTTTATAGGCACCTGCTAACCCAGGCAGCTGATCCCAATCTCAAGGGAGCCACAGACCCTTCCTCCTTCATCCTGGGAGGTGGGGGAAGCAGGGGAAGCCCAGTGTGACCCATTCACAACACTTCAACAGAGAGAGTGGGCCCTGAGGCAGAAAGGTGAGTTTTTCCAGATTAGCAGAGAGATGGACAATTAAAATCTGTCAACACCTCCCACGTGCTGAGCACTTGACACACTCTGTGTCTGACCTCGACACCAGCCTTTTAGATGGCTCTTTCCCCACTCCCCCATTTTATAGATGAGAAAACTGAGGCTCACAGGGGCAAAGCAGCAGGCTGGAGGTAACACACTGAATCCGTGAAGGAGCCAGAGTTCAAAACCAGGCTCCTTGGTCCCACCATGCTCCCAGTGCCCCTCCCCTATGCCCTGTGCCCCTCTCTCGAGGCCGGGACAGGGAGCTTGGCCTCCACCCGCACGCGGCTCCTGCTGCCCAGTTCTTGCCGCCGCTGCCAAGCCCTGGGACCTGATTTGAATTTGGGGTTCTCTCCACTGCAGCCGAACAAAGGTTTTTATTGGAATGCGCCTCGGATTTGCAGACTTTGAAGACATTTCAACAATGCAGTAAAACGCAGGTCTTTGCCACAACAAAAGGCAGAAACAGCACCGAGGAGTAAACAGAATTCCTTGGCCTCCTCCGAGCATGTGTCAACATCTTTTTCTTCCCCCTCCCCCCCCTTCTTCTTTTTTTCCTTCTGTAGAATCAGGGCTTGTCGGGAGGGCGTCTCCCAGGCACTGATGGGGTGGGCTGGGGGCCGGCCCAACTCCGCAGCTCCGCCTCCGAACAGATGCTGGGGCTTTGGTAAACTGAGAAAGCGTAACTGCCGTGAGCCGCTCTCCCGACGGCCACAATTACCCACATGGAAAAGCCATTCCACGCTCCCAGGCCCCTCACCCTGCCCCTGGCACACACATGTGGCATGCCGCGGCTCCACAAACAGGCCTTCCCAGAACGAAAATGTATGTGACATGTACAAAACAGCTTGATTTCAACTGATGGCTGGAAATTAAATGGATTTGAAATGTACATGCTTAAAAA
Source organism: Spilogale gracilis (assembly GCA_004023965.1). NCBI lineage: Eukaryota > Metazoa > Chordata > Mammalia > Carnivora > Mephitidae > Spilogale > Spilogale gracilis. The sequence goes on from PITA01003351.1 coordinate 67,603, forward strand.
CAATTTCGGCAGAAAGCATACCCATTTAATATTGCGTCTCCAAATGAGGCCTCTCTCCCCAGGCAGGCTTGTATCGTGATGAAAACCAGCAGTCAGACCCCACCTGGGACCCCCACTCACCAAGGACACGGGACCCAGGGGCAGGGTGTGGATGTAAGTGTGTGCGAGTGTGCTAGTCGGCAAGTATGTGTGTGTATGAGTGCATGTGTGAGTGTGTGTGTGTATGGGGATAATGAATATGTGTGAGCCTGTGTGTGTGTGTGTGTGTGTGTGTGTGTGTGTGTGTGTGTTAGAGAGAGTATGGGAATGGCTAATGTGTGTGTGTATGTTGTGAGTCTGTGGGGAGGGGTTGGTGTGTGAAAGGATAGAAGGAGGGGCAAGATGCTTCCCTTCTGTACTTTTTCAAGTTGGCCAATGTCATCCGAGCACCTAATTTGTGCCCGCGAAGGGAGCGGGGAGAGTGTTGATTACAGGAAAGGGGAGGTCGTGGCCTTTCAGAGCTTAGAGGCTATTTGAGACACTGAAACCAAGTCGAGGAAATAATCAAAGAGCAAGCCACGACCATTTTTAAATGTTGAACTGGAGAGAGGAAAGGGAAATTAATGGATTAAACATAAACTGGGCGTTGGTTTGGAATCACAAAGAACATCGGAGCTGAAACTCTCATGGATATGGATTCATTTCTACCATTTCCTGACTGTGAGACCTTGAGCAAGTCAGTTCTCTCTGGGCTTCAGTTTTCTGGCTGGTAAAATGGGTCTAATAAAACGTTTTGCATTCATGGAAAGATTAAAAAGAATGTGCACTCACTGGGCGCCTGGGTGGCACAGTCGGTTAGGCGTCTGACTCGGTTTCAGCTCAGGTCATCATCTCAGGGTCTGAGGACTGAGCCCCACACCAGGCTCTGCTTTCAGAGGGGAATCTGCTTGTCCCTTTCCCTCTCCCTCTGTCCCGCCCCCTCTACCCCCTCTCCCTGCACACATGCTCTTTCTTTCTCTAAAATAAATAAAATCTTGAAGAAAAAAAAGAATATATATTAACCAACTCATTGTGCCCACTGTATGCCAAGCACTCAATAAATAACAACTCCTATTGGTATTACAATATGAATATTATTATCAGATGTGACCTGCACAGTAAGCATCATCCCCATCCAAAGCCCACTATGTCATCTCTCCCACAGACGCGCTGCCCGACCTCTAGAAATACTGGTTTCAAAGAGGGAGTGCTGACACAGGGGGGTGTGAAGGGGAGTTCTAACAGAGACAAAGCTTTCCTTATGGGAGAGCATCCTGGATACAGACACTGAAACGGAAAGTGGCTCTGAAGGAAAATCTACTCTTTTTCAGAGTGAGAGGAGTACGTTTTAGCTTTTCTCTTGCTGGGCTTGGTAGTGACCCTGAAGTTGAGAGGTGATCACGACAGTCCTGGTCCCTGGTAAATATCATCTCATCCTGGCCATTTTGTCCTCCCAACCAATGATCATTCAACAACAACTACTGGCCCATTCCCAGAAAGAAAGGCTCCAGATCCTAAATAGAAGCCATCATCCTTTCTCATGTTTGCAGTCATCCAAAAACAGAATAAGCCCCCTTGTGAGGTAGTGAGGTCCCCATCAGTGGCTGGTCTGGGATATTGTTGTAGTATTGAACTAGATCACAGAGCATGAAGCAATTCGATGGCTGGCACAGTTTAGTGTGACAAGAATGTACTCAATAACATTTAATCAAATACCCAGTGAGCATTCATTAATCACTGACTGTGTGCTAAGACCTGTACTAAGCACAGGGGATTCAGAATTAATAGAACATAATCCTTGCCCTCAAGAAGCTCCTGTTCTAGCTTAATCCCCTCTCAGCCTTACTGATTCTCAGTTTGTTTTAGTTATAGACTGAGCCTGATGGACTATGGTTTTAACTTTCTAAGCAAATATATTGAATGTTTGGTATTTACAGTTCCCTTTAAAAAGTCTTTAAAACTAGTCATTTCGATTGTTTTTACTAGCACGGGGCCATGCCTGGCCTGTCTGCTTTTCTTCTACAGCAGGGTTTCTCAACGTCAGCCCTAGTGACATCTGGGGCTGGATAATCCTTTCCTGTAGGGGGCTGACCTGTGTCCAAAGTTTCCCTGGCCTCTACTCATGGTGCCATAACATTTCTCTGCCCAGTCGTGACAATCAAAACCTCTCCAGATATTGCCAGAAGTTTTCTGTGGGACAGAACTATCACCAGTTGAGAATGACTGTCCTGAAGGATATTACCTCCACTGATACAAGCCCAAAGAGGTGAACCAGGTTCATAAAGGAATTTTAGGGTCCCTGTACCTCAAGAATGTATAATCCCATACAGCCTACACAAACTAACCACGGGGAAAATAAAGCCTCACTAAGGTCCTACTGTATACTAGGCATTGGGCAAAATGCTGCTGGAGAGGAGAGAGTCCAAGTTCTAGGTTAGACAGTGAGATCATCAAATCCCATAGGAAATCTTCAAGGTTTGAATCTCAGTTTCCTCCTCAGTCCATGGTATGACTGTGAGCATTTGAGCGAAATTTGATCTGAACAAAGCACAAAATGGGCGGTGTCCAGTTGATGTAAGCCTGTGTCTTTTCTCCACCTCCAGCCCCACTTCTTCAGGCCCCGGGGTCAGCTGCAGGAAGTGCTGCCCCCCCCCCCACCTGCACCCAAAGTAGCAAGACCATGCTGTCCTCCCTTGGGAATGCAGGCAAACAGGTGCCTGAGAAGATCTCTCCAAGTCGGAACCTCCGGGGTCTGGAGTAAACTCATTGCTCTCTCCAGAGACAGCTCCATCTGTCCATCCTCAATCCCCTCTCTGGCAATCCGAAAACAGGTTTTCACAAGGCCAGGCTTTGAACGCATAAAATTAGCTTCAGGGAAGTCCCGAACTTTTTAGCTAGCATGTTATTGGGCAAATTTTGAGTGCCATTTGCATTCATTGCAAACAGCTCTCGGAGAGGTTCTGGGAAATCTGTTGGGCAGTGATTTTCTTCATTAGGCACCGGTCACCAGACGCACGGGCATTGTAGGCCTCTGTGCGCCATGGTTCGTAAGCAGCTGAAAACCTGAGATCAAGTGCAAGGAAGGCTCTGGCTGCCAAATTTCAGAGCAGGAGGGAAAAAAAGAAATCTGGAATGTGTTTCTACTTACTGTCCATTCCAGTAAAATGAAACGGTCTCTCCTCCAAACATGTGTTACTGCTTAGGCCAGAAACTGTATATATTGGTCTAAATCCAGAATGGTCTATGTGACATATTACTCCATATGACAAAATTACTACAACCTGCATTCTGTGTAGAAAGGCCTGTTGCAACAGTATAGGATGATAATTTGTTGTACAACAAAAGTACATAATAATTTCATGTCAGTGTGGGCCAGGCCTCGGGATTTTCAAAGGGAAATCTTGGATGCATATGGACCAGTACTGAATACATACCCTCTAATTCCTCTACCTTCAAACCCTCCCCCACATGCTCAGATGGTATGTGATCAGGATGGGAGAAAGTGGGGCTTTATTTATAACGTACCATATTCCACTTGAAAGTGACAAGAACACACACACACACACACACACACACACACACACACACACACACACCTAAAAATATAGCCAAATCGAAATCTAGTGTTCTCATGCCTGGGGCCTCAGTGGCCAGAGCTGGTTCACCTACTACAGAGTAGAGGAAGGTAATGAAGCCAAGAGACAGGAATGTTCATCTTTCAACACTGAGCTGTTTTGAAGCCATCCAGAGCAAAGCCACGTGAATTCCTTGAGACCCCCCAAACCACAGCCTCCTCTTTGGCCCTTGTCTGGGCTAAGGTTTCATTACGAACCCCGGCCCCGTTCCAATCCTCTCGTCTGTCCCTCTAAGCAGCTCCGACAGACCACTCTGCAGTACACGGATTCTCGGTGCGATAATGTCTTGGAGAGTAACAACCTGAAACACGACCCAGTCCGAGTGAGTTAACGGTAAAGCATTTCTTTATGACACTTTTCACAAAGCAAGGTTGCAAACCAGGGGGAAATATATGACTAGAAAAATTGAATGCAGAACATAAAACTGCTCAATTGCTAATACACTTTAGCGTGACACCATTTTTCCTGATGTGGAAACTTTGATTATAGGAAAACATAAAAACATCCCCCCCACACCCGACTTCTTTCTTTTCTTCTCTTTTCCCTTTTCTCTCCTTCCTTTCTCCCTCCTTCCATCTTTCTTTCCGTCTTCCCTCCTACTGGATATGGTTTCAGAGTGGAAAACAAGAGAGTTTTCTGGGGAGGCTTCTCAAAGTCTCCTTTCTTGGATGTTCCCCCAGAGAGTGAGATGCCACCAACTCCCCCCAGAGCACAACCAAATTTCAAACCTACTGCTCTCCTAGCGAATCAGCTGGGCTCTTCTTAAACACATTTAAAATATTCCTATATTTAAAAAAAAGATCCGTAAAAGCCTTTTATATCTCAATTACATCAAGATCTGACTTACTTTGCCTCTGCTATCAAGGACCATGGCTTAAGGGAACTAAGTTTTCTCCACAGTCTGCCTGAGCAGCCTGGCGTGTCTTCCGGGTTTGGTGACCATCGAAAATCTATCTTCTTAGAGTTTTTTGGTTCAGTAAAACCTGAAACATATTTTGCCTGGCATTTTTCCTCAGGATTTTTAAACCCGTGTGCACTTTATGGCAAATGAGATCCTTATGTCCCTGATTCATTGATACTTAAGCCATTAGGATGCTGTTTTGTAAGAACACTTTGATGTCTAAGGGCCGTCGAGCTATTTGGAGGGCTTTTTTTCTTCACAAACAGGAAGTTTTCCCTTCTCAAGAAGTACACAAAGTGAGAGGCCAGCTGCCCCAGAAGGCGGGACAGTGAGCAAGAAGTGGTTCCAGCCCGTCAGAATGTGTCTGTCCCACAGGACAGCCCCCAGACCCTGCCCCGGGGGCAGGGGAGTGGGAGGTGGGAAGGGGTCTTGTGCAAGGAGCCTCAGAGCTGGCATCTGGCCTGGCCTGGCGCCTGGGCCATTAATGCCCTGCCCACACCCCTGGAACTCAGACCCATCTCCCAGACTGAACTGAATGTCTATTGCTTTTATGTGACATCAAAATAACATGTGACAAAACTAACAGCCAAGCGCCATGGCTAGGGAGGGGGTGGGGATGTCATTTGTCTTCCCTTCTCCAGGACTGCTGCAGAGATATGACCTGGAATTGAGTCAGGGGATGGGTGGGACTCAAGCAAGGAAGCTTGGAGACCAGTTCCAGCTGTGGCAGAGGCCATTCCCAGGGCATCTGAGGAGCTACAATGATCAGGGCCCAGCTGGCCCCTTATGAGACCCAGGTGGTCCCCACCACTAAGGAAGACCAAGAGAAAGAACCAGGGCTTTGGACACCAGCAAGACTGAGTTTGGATAACCAGCTCTGCCACCCACCAACTTGAGTGAGTGACATCACCTATTGGAGCCTCAGTTTCCCCCTGTGCGAACAGTAATAGCCAGACTAAGGGTTATAAGAAATAACATCCAGAGACGGAGCAGCTGCACCACCACACCCCGTGGTCAGTCCCACCTGCAGTAGACATTGAGCCCTTGTTTGACTTTCTAGCATTGGATCTGCTCTTTCTGGTCTACCCACTGCTTGCTCTCCAGCGCCTCTTGGGTGGGAGGTGTGAGCTGTCTTCCAGTTCTGAGAAACCAGATTCTCCCCTCCTCACGCCAGTGCAGCCAGGGGGCGACAGAGGACAGTGGCCCAGCCCGTAAGATGCTTTCATCATGATTTTGAATCTTGAGCTTATGACTTCAGCACACAAGGACAGCTGGAAGTCAGACTGGCCACAGCACCAGTGGAGCTGGGGACCATTTGCTTCTGCTGCATGTTCCTGCCTCCTGGGACATCCTTGGCTCCCACAGTCCAAGCCTAGCTCTCCACGCCCCTGTCAATTCTGGGAGTGCCCAAAGTCCTAGTGAGGACCCTCATGGTCAGGACAGAGAAAGTTTTTGTCTTGCAGCCAATAGCTCTGACATATCCATAACCCTAAGCTGAGTCCTCACATTTCTCCTGATGTCTGCCCCATTGATAATTCTCACTCATTGCTAGCTCCTCATCTAAACCAATTTTGTGACCACAGCCTTCTACACTTCCTGCTCTCTCACTGCCAACACGCTGTCCGACACCTTCTTCCTTTCCAACCCACGTGGAGGGAATATCTGCACCTGTCTCTGCCTTAGGTGAAACTGACGCCAAGGGTGAGCACCTGACCCAGACCTGGTCAGTCAGGGAATTTCATTTCCCTGGAAAGTGATGATTGCTTCAGGAATGGGTACCTACCCTGAATTGGTCCAATATAACCAAATCTTGTCTGACATTTGCTGGAATGCTTGGGAAAGTGCAGCTCCCTTCCAGCCGGGATTGCTAAACTAGTTGGTTACAGGCGTGGAGCTGCATGAGGAGAAGATAGACATTGTGAAGGAAGAAACTACCAGAAAGTGAAGCCAACTCAGGAAAGCAGAGCCCAGAGAGAAAGACAGCACCTTGATGCCATTGTTTAAACCCTTGGATACAGCCATTCCTGAAACTGTCTGTCACATTCCCTAGACTTGCTGGATATGTCACCTGATCTACAAAAGCTAGCTAGAGCTGGGGTTTTGTCATTTACAATGGGAAGAAACTCTATTAGTACACCACCTTAAATCCTACGATCATTCACTTGAACCAATCCTTTGTCAGTTCCCCTGGCTCCTTTCTCCTTCTACCACTCCCACATAGCAAAACCCCAACCCCAGATCAGTCCAACTGTTGGTCTTCCTGGCTCTAGTTCCCACACCAGACATACTGGAGTCACTTCCAATCCATGGACACCAAACTCAACCTAATCCTCCGTGGTGCCCTGTGATACTGCTGGTGAGGTCACTCAGCCCAGCGCATGTAGCCATCCCATACATTAAATTCCTCTTCCAAATCTCCAGCCTCTCTAGTGCCCTCTTCTCTCAGCAAATGTTCTTACCTGTATTCATTAGCTTAATAGCAGTGATCACTTCTCAATACATGTATATATCAAAGTGGCAAAAAAAGACCCCTGGCAACTTTCTGCCCTTTCTGTCCACATAACCACACACTAGCCCGATAAAATTGTACCTGCTGGCACAATATCCTTTCCTTCTTGGCTCCTGTGACAGCAGGACAGGTGAGCTACCTCTTGCCCAAGACTGCATCTCCATCCCTTCATCTTTGCCTTTGTACCAAGACACACCTGAGTTTAACATCAGGTCTGCCATGAAACTAGCTGCATGTGACTATGGGCGTGGTGGCTTGGCTGTCTGCGAACAGTCCATCCTGGGCTTCCGTGGCATTGCAGAGGACGTGTCCCCACATGGTTGTGGTTGCATGACTGTAACGGAACTGTCCCTAAGTGATGTCACATCACTACTCGATGGTCTGGAGATCATGCAGCAGTATGGTCCTTCTGGTTTGGGAACCAGTGTTTCCTGTAATCCAGTATAACTACACGGAGTATTTGTGTCAGGGTTCCTGGGAATGGGGCTGGGCATAAGGGCAGGGGACAAGATGTCTGAAAGGTGTCCCCCACCTGGTGTGACCCTGTGCAGCAAATCACCCATGACATGGCTGAGGGGAATCTCTTGGAAGGGAGCTGGGAAAAGCCTGAGAGGGCAGGCCACCTGAACCTCTGGCCCTGACCTCACACTGCTCTTCACTATGCCTGACTGGCCCAATTTGGGCTGATCGCCACAAGCAGTTTTGAATCGATGCCTGTGTGCAGAGTCCTCATTTCTACCAACCCTCAAACGCACTTTTTCCAAAGAAGGCTCACCGTCTGTTCCGGGCAAGTGTCTGCAACTTTTTGAGCTTGGTTGGCTGGTCTACAGCAGAAGGCCACTGTGAGTGTCCCCTCTGAGGGTTTCCGGGAAGACCCAGGGGACAGGACAGAATGTAGGCCTGGGCAGAGTGCCTGGTGAGCAGTCAGCCCACAGTGAACTCCCCTCGCCCCCCACCCACCCGACTGCACTGTGCAGCCTCTTCCATCCTGTTAATTCCTCTTCTCTACCCTACAAACCCACTCCAGTTTCTCGTCTCTTAAATTAAGATAAAACAGAAACCTCTCCTCAGCCCACATCCAGTCACTGCCCCATGTCTTTCTTCCCTCTACAACTGAATTTCTGGAGTTCCTACCCTGGAATGTTGTAGACAACCACATTCCCCACTCACACCTCACAGCTTGCTGCCTTCTCATTTCTGACTCAGCCTTCCCTCCTCAAGGGCTCTCCTCAGGTTTACCAACAACCCCATGGCAAGGCCTTTCTCTGTATGTACCTCAACGGCACCAAGACGGGAGAAGCTGCTGGAAGAAGAAACCTCGGTCGGTTCAGGACCAAGCCAAGGTGCTGAGCATACAGTGTAGGTGGCTGTGCAAGGGGGACACCCCCTTAAATTGCACTCCCCAGACACCGCACTCCCCTCCCGCAAGCTCTGGCCCTGCTTTCCAAGATAATCCACAGAGCAGTTTATTTTCAGGCCAACAGGCCTTGAGAGTCACACAGACAGCAGAGAGCTGCAGTCACTAAGAAGAATAAAAGGGACAGTGGCTTCTCCAGCTACTCATTGCCATAAGAATGCAGGCCCAGAATTGCCAGACTCTATCACATCACGGAGTTGAAAGCTGGGGTTTTTTTGGTGCGAAAAACATTCAGCATCCATGTCTCATAGCTCCTAAATATTTAAAATATCAATATTAAAGTCAAATTAAAACCAAAACTTTGCATGGGTAAAAATAAAATATATCATGAGGCTAGGTGCAGCCCTGGTGTTCTGGGGCACAGACCTCTGGCCGGAGCTGGCTAGGAAATAATGCGTGTGGTCCGGAAGGTGTCGAGGTGTCTTGGGGTGACGTAGGAAGGGAAGGGTCCAAAGGGGTAAGGAGGCAGAGAGTGGGGAAAGGGCAGGGATCCACACCCCCATCTCCAACAGGACCTAGGGGATGGCAGGACCGCTGAGGTGGCTGTGCGGTGTGACCCCACACAGTGGAATTTCTCATCTCCATAAAGACTCCCTTTCCATGTTTGCGGAAAATACGCTGCCTGGCACAATGGATGTCCTCCCGCAACCAGCATGAACGGAGGGGACCCAGGCACCAAAATGCCTCCTGTGGCATCACCCAGAAGTGGGGGAGTCCCAGGAATGACCAGAGTTGAGTTTCCTGCTAATCATTAGGGTGTGACCTTCAGGTCACTTTGCAATCTGGTGAAAAGAAAATAGGAAACGCTCATTTCTTGCCCCCTGGGATTCACCTCCTCCATGCTTTTCAGTACATTTTTCCATTTCTGTCAACATTTACTCTTTTAGAGAATGTTCTCAGGGCCACACACTAACCTAAGAACTGCCATTCCTTACGTCTGTTCTCACCCCTGTATTTCAATGCCTACATAGCATCATCCAACAGAAACAGAATGCAGGCCCTATCTAAAATTCTACATTTTCTAATATTTAAAGAATCTAGGGAAACATAAAATTAATTTTAATGACGTATTTTACTTAATCCTGTACATCAAGAATAAATCACTTAAACATGTAATCAATATAAAAAAATAATGAGATACCTTATTTCTCTTATTTGTACTAAGTCCCCAAAGTCCACTGTGTGTTTTATGCATACAGTACCTATGCCTCCTCCTGGGCTAGTGTCATTTCAAATGTTGGGGAGCACTGCTCGGCTGGGTGTTGAGCAGATGTCATGGATGCCCAAGGGATGAATAACTGGGGGACTGTGAGAAAGTCTTGAAGCTCCCTAAGCCTCGGGCTTCTCAGCAGGGGTGGTGCGGAACTTACAGGCTGGTCTGAAGGTCCAACTCGAGAGGCAGCAACAGTGCCTGTGGGACCACACTACCTCCCCAGTGTCTGCACACAGCAGGCACAAAGTGTATTTTTGTAGAATGAAGAAACGAAAAAAAAAAAGTTAACTATTGCATTGATGTACTTGTCCAAAGTTGGAGAAGTGTTGGAGGAAGGGGAATCCTCTGACACTTTTGTTGGGAATGCAAATTGGTGCAGCCACTTTGGAGAACCATGTGGAGACTTCTCAAAAAATTAAATAGAGAGCTACCCTATGACCTGGCAATTGCACTACTTGGTATTTACCCCAAAGATACAGATATAGTGAAAAGAAGGGCCACATGTACCCCAATGTTCACAACAGCAACGTCCACAATAGCCAAACTGTGGAAAGAGCTGAGATGCCCTTCAGTAGATGAATGGATAAAGAAGATATGGTCCAGATATACAATGGAATACTAATTGGCTGTCAGAAAGGATGAATACCCAACTTTAGCATCAATATGGTTAGGACTGGAGGAAATTATGCTGAGTGAGATTAGTCAAAAAGAGAAAGTCAATTATCATATGGTTTCACTTATTTGTGGAACATAAGGAATAGCATGGAGGACTTTAAGAAGGGAAAGATGAAGGGGGAGAAATCAGAGTGGAAGACAAACCATGAGAGACGATGGACTCTGGAAAACCAACGAACGATTTTAGAAGGGAGAGGGGTGGGGGGATGGGCATAATATTCTATATAATGGAGGCACCATGCTTTCCTTAACCACCCTCTACTGCTAGAATTTTAGTTGTTTCCAATTAATTGTTCTTATAAATAGCACTAAAATGAATATCTTTCCATGTGAAGGTTTCTAAGTTGAAGGGTCTGAGCATTTATTATTTATGTATTTTTAAAAGACTTTACTTATTTATTTATTTGAGAGAGAGAGAGCATGAGCTGGGGGCAGTGGGGGAGCAGCAGAGAAGCAAAGGCAGAGGGAGAAGCAGGCTCCCTATTAAGCAGGGCTCAATCCCAGGAACCGGGGATCATAACTTGGGCTCAAGGCAGACTCTTAACTGACTGAGTCACCTGGGCACCCCAGGTCTGAGCATTTAAAAACACGTCATGGGGCACCTGGGTGGCCATGTTGGTTAAGCGACTGCTTTTGGCTCGAGTCATGATCCCAGAGACCCAGAATGGAGCCCCACATTGGACTCCCTACTCAGCAGGAAACCTGCTTTCCCCTCTCTCACTCCCCCTGCTTGTGTTCCCTCTCTCATTGTGTTTCTCTCTGTCAAATAAATAAATACATAAAATCTTTAAAAAAAAATAAAAACATGTCATATGCCTTGCCATACCCTTTCCTACTTCTCCCTCTTCTGACTTATACTCCCATGAGCAAGAGCGAAACCTGCCAGGCCCAGCCCACTGCAGAGCCAGCACGGAATAGACCACAGTGGCATTAGGAGGTTGGCTGTCCCTCATGGGCTCTGGCTGACATTGTACTTTCGGTCATCCCTGAGGTTCTGGGACACCAGCAGGCATCTGGGCAGCCTGGGCACATCCTGAAAGTATAGGGAAGGGAAAGCAGCAGACACACAGCGCCACATGCATCCAGAATCACCTTCTTTCCTCTGAGCAAATGTGTCCTAAAGGACACTGTGTGCCAGCACGCAGAGAAAAACACATGTAGTCATCCCTCTGCGAGTTTATACATGATTGGAGACACACTGTGATCATACACGGTATGATCTGAGCAATGGACAAAAGCAACAGGAGTGTGCCCCATTTAACTTGAGGACTCACTGGCCCCTCTTTAAACAAAATCTGAAAGCATTAAGGAGGATGAGAGGGCTATAGAGGCAAAGAGTTGCCATAAAGGGGCTTTTTGGCTGAGGGAACTGTGCTTGGAAACTTTCTGGGGCAAAAAGGGTTTGATGTATTCCCAGAACTCATAGGTAAGCCTAATGGGAACATCTCAGAAAGAAAGCAGGAGTTTGAGATGAGACTGGAGGAGGAGGAGGGGCAAGATGGGGGAGGACTAGGAGACCCTCTTTCAACTGATCCCCTGAATTGAGCTAGATATCTACTAGAGCACTCTGAACACCCACGAAATCAGCCTGAGATGTAAGATTATATTGTTCTGGATCTCTAGAGGAGCAGAGGATCATCAGTGGAGAGGGTGCACCTTGCCTGGATCATGGCTGATATTTTCAGCTATACATCCCCTCAACTAACTCTCACCAGAATGACCAGGAGGAGGAACCCCCAACAGAGGAAAAATTCAGAGACTGTGACCTCTGCCACAGAACTAATGCATATGGACACAAGCAAGATGTCAGAAATAGAATTCAGGGTAACAGTTATGCAGACAATGGCTAGGTCAGACAAAACCATTAGTGGCAACATAGCTTCTACAAGGGCAAAAGTGAGAGCTGATCTGGCAGAACTTAAAAATGCTATCAGTGAGATCCAATCTAATCTAGATACCCTAACAGCTTGGGTAAGTGAGGCAGGAGATTGAATTAGCAATCTAGAAGACAAACTGATTGAAAAGAAGGATCAGGAGGACACCTGGAACAAATAGCTTAGAATCCATAAAAACAGAATTAGATGAGAGTGGAGACACTGATGGGCCTGTACTCCACAAGGCCTCGGGGAACCCGGTCAAGGGAGTGATTTTTGTCCCAAGGACAAGGAGAAACCAATGATGAGGTTGGGCAATGACATGGTTTGACTCATCTTTGCCAGACTTGCTGCTACGTGGGCAATGCATCAGTGCAGCTACAGCTGGGGGCCAAGAGAAGACTGAGGGGCCATGGTGGTTATCCAGGCAGGAGACAGCAAAGGCCTGGACAAGGGGATGGAGACACCATTGATTAGGTAGAGGGGTGAGTGTCATCACTGACTCCCAGGGTCCTGCTAGATGTCATCCCCATTCACCGAAGTGGCAAAGGCTGAAGGCAGGCACACTGGACAGAGAAGAGAAAGCATTCTTTTTGAGTCCCTGCAGGGTTTCTATCAAGTTCCCTGAGACATAAGTGGGAGTTGAACATTTGACTCCAAGGGAAGAATTGCATTCCAGTTTTTCCAAAAACATGTTGCACCAACGACCCAATACTCCTATGGTGTGTGGTTTTAAAAGTTTGGGAATGCTGTTGACCAGTTATCTCCCAATTAGGGCTTCATAGTGCATTTTGGCAGATACACCCTTCCTTATAGAGAGGAAACTTGTTTAATTTTGTCTAAACCTGTGCTTCATACATTCTTTGATCAGGGGATTGTGTGTGTGTGTCTGTCTGTAGTATCTATTCATATTCTCTGGCACTGAAATGCTGTGGAAAGTCCTTTAGGAAATATTGATGTAACCATAAAGTTATTGATTTAAAAAATACATTGGACTCCTCGCCACAGCAAGACACAGAACAATGCAATTTGTGAGAGCCCTTAAGGCATGCTACCCAGGGACATTGCTTCTTCCCATTGTCACCAAGGGAGAAATTCCATGGGTAACTTCTTTCGAGGCTTGGTATTTCTTTCATGCATTGCCTATGGAAATGAAAATACCTCTGGGAGAGGTTCAATAACATGTCTTCCTTAACTCAACTCACTTGCCCTGGGCTTGATCCTCAGAGACACAGAGAGGAAGACATCCTTTTCCATCTCAAGGAGCTCACAGTTCAATGAGAAAGATGAGCACCTTAGCCAATGACTATGATACAAAAGGAAAAGTGCTGTAACAGAGGCATGTTGAATGTACCCTAGAAACACTGGGTACATACAGGGCTGGCCTGATTAGTGCAGTTGGGAAGGCCCCAGCAGGTCTCCCTGATAAGACGCCATCCAAGAGGGCTCTGATGGCCAAATGGGTGGTTTGCAGGGAGAAGGGAAAAGGAGAAAGCAAGGCAAGGGTGTTGTGGAGGTAAAGCCCATCAGGCCCGGGCTTGGCATGACCGCAGCTTCCTTTGATCAAACTGCTCTCTTCATCTACTGTGGGGCTCTCCAAGCTTTTCTGCCATGGCAGCCCAGGCATCTTTCAAGGGGGAATACTTGTTAAGAGTTCTTCACTGTCTTCCCAGAGTTTTAAGGTGAAGACCCAAAACCTTATGGCCTGGCGCACCCCCAGCCTGCCTCCCATTTCCTGCCATCCTTTTGCTGTGCTTGGCTCTCTGTCCCTTCCAGCCTGATATCGATTCTCAGGCCTGCCACTTCCCCCACCCAGCTCAGCTCCTTTGTCCACACTACCACCCCTGCCCAGAACGCTCTTCCCAAGCCATGCCCACACTTGTTAGTTGAGTAGGCTCCTACTCCTCCCGCAGAGCTGAGTTCCAAATGTCACTCATTGGGGAAGCTGTCCTGACCCTTCAGATGATATAGGTCTTCTCGCAGCCATCTGAATGTTCGTATGTCACAGCACTTATTGTAAGGTGACCGTGTATATTTACTAGTCTGATTATCTGCCATGAGGAGAGCCTCCCTAGTTCTATAAGTTCAGGGATCATGTTTATCTAGTTCACTGCTCTGTGTCTACTATAAAGTGAGTGTCCAAAAAATATTTGTTGCACACATTAATGGGAGATCAGGACCTGTCACAGGGAGGGAAGCAATGAGTATAGTCAGAGGATAAATGACATTATCCAACCAGCAGAGCAGAACCGGTTGGAGATTAAGAGATGTATTACAAGGAATTAGCTTACACAGTTGAGGGGCCTAGCTAGATAAGTCTGAAATCTATAGGGCAGACCATCAGGAAGGACAGGCTGGAAACTACTAGGCATACATGGGCATTGCTGTCCACAGGGGCAATTTCTCCTTCATCAGGAAAGCCTCAGTTTTGCGATTAAGGCCATTCCAATGAATGAATCAGGCCCATCCAGATCACCTATGATACCCTCGACCTACTTAAAGTCAACTGGACTATGGACTTTAATCACATCTGTGAAATAACGTCATAGCAACACCTACATTAGTTTTTGGATGAATACCTGGAGACTGAAGCCTAGCCAAGCTGACCCATCAAAAGACCAACACAGACATGAAAACCAGGAGGCAACAGAGAGAAACTGAAAGCCACAGAACTTCAGCATCAGACTGCCACGTCCCCCTCCTGCAGCTTCTGGCCCAGCGACACCAGTGTGGCAGAGACCAGCTGACTCTTCAACGAAACATTTCCTCTTCTACCTGGGCACACAGGTAAACTGCCTTTGTCTGCTTCCCTTGCAGTTAGATTCACCGCGTGACTTGAATTCTAGTCAATGAAAGTGACAAAGATGTGGGCCACTTCCTGATCTGGCCCCTGGAGCTCCCCCACACTTCCCCACACTTCGCTCCCCTTCTGACTGGCTGAAAGGGAGCTGACCTCCAGGCTAGCTTAGGAATTTACATGTTGAAGATGGAAGCACTTCCATTTTACCGGGTCTCTGATGACTGAAAAGAATAGGTTGCCCTGCTGACTTTTTCACCCACCCACCACTATTATGTGCACAGAAAATAAACATCCTAGTACTTAAGACTACCTACACTGGGTCTATTCGTCATAGTAAGTAGTGTTAACATGAGCTAATACACTTTGCACAGAGTTCTATACCTTTCTGACCTTTGTTTTATTCATCTCAATGAAGGATGGAAGCGTGTTCTCCTAAATATGCATGCGGGTCTCTTTCATAACAACAGAACTCATACTAATCCATAACAGACCGGTCCGTCTCACATAAAGCACTTTGGGGCTGATATGGGGATTCAGTCATGCCAGGAACCTAGGCTTCTTCTCTCTTGCTGCTCTACTCTCCTGGAGGCATCACTCTGGGCACGTGGTCCCAGATGCTCACCATCATGCTTCCATGTGGGCCAGCACGTAGAGGAGACATCCTTTCCTTGTATAGCTAAGATACTGAAATTGCACATGTCATTCTGTCAGCATCTTGCCCTGCTCGCTGAATGGACTAGGCTCCTACCTAGATCAGGGAGGGCGTGTGACATCATTTTTTTCTGGATGATGACATCCACAGCTTAAAATCCGGGTCCCGATCCCATGGGACAGAAGGAAGAATGGATGCCAGGAACCGCCCCGTAGTCTCTGAACAGGCATGAGGCATTTACCGCAAGTCTGATCCATAGTAAGAATTTGATAGAAGGCGGTGGTAATGATTCAACCCGTCACTACCCTGACTTCAGTTTTCCTCACACTTCCTCACCCTTCATCTCCCAGTCTCTGTACATCCTTCAGTGTGCATTTAGAAAAGATCATTACTGGCGGGCTAGGGCTTTATTCAACAAGTCACCAGACACCCGGCAGGACAGAGGCCTGCCCTGCCTTCCCCCATGTGGATGCTTGGCAGAAGCAACCTGTGGCCTGACCCCCATTGAGTTGTGTCCCTGTGGTCTAGGTGACAGAGACACAACATCAACACTTGCTTCTCTGAGCCCAGATGTCAGCCACATGAAACCTAATGATCTGCAGCTGGTCCTTGGGCCTCCATAGCCTCCCAGAGGCTCAAGCCAGGGAATGATAATGATTACAATAATAATTGCTACCATTAATGCTTGCCCATGGCCTGGGTGGCTAATAGAGCCCTTTACATGATTGCTCACTTGCACAGAGACTGTAAGTGAGTGGGTATGTTCTCCACTTCATGATTGAGGCTCAACGAGGCAAACTTGCCTTGGTCCACCCAACAAGCCGGTGGCGGAGCCAGGCAGGACTTGAACCCAGAGGGTTTTTTTGGTTTTGTTTTTTGTTTTTTGTTTTCTCACTCCTCCCTGTTTCTTGAAATACTGATAGAAGAGGGCTTGCTGCAACCTCAAGGAGGCGTCTGCCTCGATAGCGTACATTTCTTTTTGTCTCAGAAGAGCTCTGGTTTCCCCTGTGTGGATGCAGGAGGGGAGGACACAGCCCCCCACTTGCAATCCACAGGGTCTGGGCCCCAGAAGCAGAGGACACGGCCCAGGCCTGAGCTCATCGGTGTGTTGCACCCAAGGCCACACTAACTGGTATAGGCATGGGCTTGGGACCCAGCTGAAAGGACTCTGGCTGTGAAGGTGACACTGGGTCAGAGAGCACATGAGCCTGCCACCTCGGGAGATTCAGGGAGAGAGAGGGACAAGGTGTGTTCTGGGAGTACCCTTGATTCTCTACACCAAGCCCTGCCTGAGCTGGAGTTACCTGGACTGTTCAGTGATGTGAGCTCAAAGCTGCACCTCCAGGAAACGGCTGAAGTGGGATCTGAAGCAGGCCTGGAGCCGTTGGTGGCCCCGCTACAGCCTGATAGGGTAGTTTCTGCTCTGCCCTACGATCCTTTCTCCCCTGACCCGGGCCTTTTACCTTCCCTCAATCTCACCTGGAAATCACAAGGCTTATTGACTTATATCCAATATGGCCTTGATCAGATGGCTAGAATCCCTACCCTGAATGCCTAGATTGTACTTAGGTATTTTACTCATTAAAGTCTGGTGGTGCCATCCTAAGCTGCTGGGGGTGCAGGGAGGGCTGCTGGTGGTGGCTGATGCCACTGTGGGGTTTCCAGTGTGTTGGGGTTCACGGGAGAGCCAAGGGTGAGCAAGCCCAGAAACCTGTCCCACCCTTGAGGCTCTAACAGCCTCATGCCCCATAGAAAGCATTGCCCCCTTCCAGGAAGGAGTTTAAGAATTACCAGAGCTCCATTGAGGTCTGCATTTGTAGATTAGAGCTACGTGGAAACCTGCAGCTTTAGCCCGTTCTGGGCTGATTCGGTGCCTATCGGGTGTGTGCCCGGATGTTGAACAGGAGGGAGAATAATAAAGGATGCTACTTTTCATAATTGGGTATCAGTCGCGGTCTCCGGAGGAAACAGATGGCACGTTCAAAAGGGGAATTAGAAAAGAATTTAAAGGTGTGAAAGCCAGCACAGGGCATAAAGCCCCCAGTGGGAAGCTGCCACCACCCACGGGCAAAAGAGGCAGGGGACACAGGGGCTGTAGAATCCAGAAAGCCTAACCACAGCTTGCCCACAAATCTGCTGCGTGCATGAGCAACGTATGCCCCCGGAAGCTCCAGCTCAGCCTTCCTCCTGGGCTCCGGCCCACCCGTGTCTGACGGAGGTCTCTACTGAGCCTACCACAGGTGATGCAAACACAACTTGTAAAATCAGAACGCAAGACGAGATGGCAACATAGGCTGGTGACGCCTGCGCCCAGCAAATAGGGAGACCAAAATATGAGAAATGGAAAGCTTTTTAATATACTGCTATTTCTAAAAAGGTGTCTAAGTGTACAAGATGGTTACAGCTGTGCCAGTATGACCAGAGGGTGCTAGGGACAAAAGTGGGCCTGCCTCTTAGGTCATACCATGCACAAAATATAACTCTTGTAACAGCTAAAAGTTCTAAATTTCTAGGAGAGAACATGGAGAAAATCTTTACAAACTTGGGCTAAGCAAAGGTTTCTTAGGTGGGACGAAAACTATGAGCCCAGAGCAAAACTATTATGAATTGACTCTATCAAAATTTAAATCTTCTCTTCTTCAAAAGAAACAACTAAGAAAATTAAAAGGCAGACTACAAACCTGAGAGGCTATTTTCAAAACAATTATTTGGCAGAGGACTTGTATCCAGAATATAAGAAAACACCTACAACTTGATAAAAAGAAATAACCTAATTTTTTTAAATGGGCGAAAGGTTTTGTTTCTCAAAATAGGGCATTTGGCTCTCTAATAAACATATATGAAGATGGTCATCAGCAAAATACAAATTTAAACTATGATGAAAAACTATTTCATATCCACTGAAATGGCTGAAAGCCTAACCCTTCCAAGTGTCGTTAAGGACAGGGACAACTGACGTGCTCCTGCACAGGGCTGATAAAGTGATAGAATGGTACAACCACTTTGGAAAACAATCCAGCAGCTTCTTCAATAACTTAACTATATACTGAGCATATGATCAAGCCATTCTACTTTTAGGTATTTACTGGAGATAAATGAAAATATAGGCTTGGGCGGTGCCTGGGTAGTGCAGTTGGTTAAATGTCTGACTCTTGTTTTCTGCTCAGGTCATGACCTCAGCGACCCAGGTCATTGGGGGCTCCATGCTCAGCAGGGAGTCTGCTTGTCCCCTTCACCGTCCCCCCCCATACTCTCCTCTGCTTGCATTCTCTCTCTCAAATAAATAAAATCATTTTTTTAAAAAAAACAAAAGATAAGCTTGCACACAAATGCACATAAGAGCCTCTTCATAATAGCCAAAATCTGAAAGCAATACAAATATCAACAACACATAAATGGATAAACAGACTATAGTATTACTAAACAATGGAATACTACCTGGAATTAAAAATAAACATGCTGCTGATACACACAACAACACAATGGATCTAAGAACATGATGCAGAGTAAAAGAAGTCAGACACAATAGAGTATTTTTTGAATTGTTCCATTTATATGATGTTCCAAATGAGGCAAACTAGTTTAAGTGTGGCAGAAATCAGAACCACTTTTGCTTGGGCTAGCAGAGGTAGGGACTGAACATGAAGGTGCACCAGGGAACTTTCTGTAATGATGGGAATGTTCTCGATCTCGAGGGGGTAGTGGTTACCTGAAAAGCATCCACAGTAGATGAAACTCATTGCATTGTGCACTTAAAAGTACACATTTCTTTTTTAAAATGTGTGCTTTTTTAAAAAAGATTTTATTTTATTATTTATTTGACACACACAGAGAGAGAGACAGAGCACAAGCAGGGGGAGTGGCAGACAGGCAGGCAGAGGGAGAGAGAGAAGCAGGCTCCCCGCTGAGCAAGGAGCCGGTGTGTGGGGCTCGATCCCAGGACCCTGAGATCATGACCAGAGCCAAAGGCAGCCGTTTTAACCGACTGAGCCACCCCGGTACCCCTAAAAATGAGTGCTTTTATTGTATGTAAGTTACAGCTCAATGAAGTTAACTTTTGAAAAATGTATTCAAAGCAGTCGCAGGAAAAATCAGAATGCTACTGGACTTCATGTAAGGGAGCCTGTCTGAATAAACTGTTATCTTGTCACTGCTCTGGCTCTCTCAGACTCAAACAGGTGCTTCTGGAAGTCTCGATCCACTTCCCGCTCCCCAAGACTCCTTCCCCCACCACATTCCCGATTGGCTCTGTGGAGGTATTCCCCAAGACTTCCCTCTCACTCCTCAAGTTCCAATGTGTATGTTTCCTTCACATCACAAAGCAACTTACCACACTAGATCGGGGGTCCCAGCATTCGATATAATTCTGACACTATTTGCTGGAGCGGGCGTCAGAATCCATGGGTGAAAGGCTCAGTCCCACAAGACTGCCCCGCCCCCACTCTCCTCCCACTGCCCCCCATGCGAGTCGGGGTAGTCACTTGGGCTTCTGACTCACTGGCTGTTGATTGAAGATTCCCACGGTCCCCTCCTTGGGTTCCATTAATTTGTTGGAGTGGCTCACAGAACTCAGAAAAATACTTACTAGATCACTGGGTTATCATCAAAGGCTCTTACTCAGGAACTGTCAGATGAAAGCGATGCACAGGGCAAGGTATGGGGGGAAAGGATGGAAGCTTCCATGCCTCATCCTAGCACCCCAGTCTTCCCACATCACATGTGTTCTCAAGCTCAACACTCTCGGAAACTCATCCTTTGGGGTTTTTATGGAGATTTCATTATATAGAAAAGATTGATTAAGTCATTGACCATTGCTGATTGAATTAAATTTCCAGCTCCTCCCCTCCAGGAGCCAGGGGGCAAGACTGTAAGCTCCCATCCTCCCGATCTCAAGGCTGGTTCTGGCAACCAGCCCCCATCCATAGGTGGGGGGGTCCTAATGTCACCTCACTAACATAAGACAACTCCATTGCTCTCTTAGGAAATCCCAAGGGTTTTAGGAACTCTGTGCCTGTAAAGGGGGCAAAGACCAAATACATACCTCTTATCATAAATCACAACATCACACTCTGTCTCTTCTACCCTCACTCCCCATCACCACTAAGTCCTGCTGCTCCCCGCTCCTCCACGTGGACTTCTCTCCACCCCCGCAGCCCCCATACTCATTCAGACTCCTTCACAGTCTCTGTTTCCTGTTTCCCTTGCTCTTCCCCGGCTGTAACCCACAGTACTAGCAACAAGATTTGCAACATCCCTGCTTCCAATCCTCCCACCGCCCCTCAGATGGAGAGGGCTCCCTGCCCACCCAGTACCATTCTCCTCTCCTCCCTTAGAGAAAGAGCCAATTTTGGTGGGATTGGCAATGCGCCCAACTGAGAAACTACATCGCCAAGCACTTCTAGATACATGTCTAAGTTTTGCACAACAGTATGACGGGGGAGTTACTTGACGGGGCTTCCAGGAAAGTATATTTACTAGAGAACTGACTCAGCTGGGTGACCCATTCTTACTGGCTGGAATGCTAACATGTTGGCCAGGAGAGCAGTGGCCGTCTGGGGACCAGGATGGGATGCTAAGGATGGAAACGGGTACTAAGAATGGCACAGACGGGAGATTAAAAAAGTGTCTGGGATGTTAACAACTGTAAACTGCCAACTTCTGGATTCTTTTACAAGACACATACCTATCTTGCTTAGGCCACAATTATTCCGTGTCTCTCTTCCAAAGAACTGAAAGTAATTCCTCGCTTTTATATTATCCTAACTGCCCTCCACATAAAGTCCTGGACTCAACATGGTGTCCTAACCCTCTAGATGTGTATGGATGAACTTCAGTGGGTTCATTAAATTATAAGTAAAATTGTGGAAGGCAGTGTGTGTGTGTGTGCATTTTTCCCTAGAAAGGGGGTCGAGATCACCAGTTTTCATCAGATTCTCAAAGGGACCTGGGACACATATCCCCCACAAAATGTTTTCAACCTTATATAACCAGCTTGCTTAGTATGCACAATTATCTTATTTTACATAGCAGGAAAAGATTCTGAATGTTTAAGCACCTTGTAAAGTGCTACATTCTGGGCAAGCAAAGAGAGAAGCAGTGGATGAATTTTGGAGGAAAAGATGCCAGGAAAGAAGCAGCGCGTTTCTTGTGATTGGAAGCCAGAGCAGAGCGTCTGCATTTGCACCCTGGGCCTGGGGTGTGCCAGGACTTTCCCAAGGCCCGCTGGGTCTCTATGTCAGTATGGCTTTCATTACCAAGGGCAATCCTTTTAATGAGTTGTCTGCACTCAGTTCTGCTCGACTGTAATGTTCTCCAGCTGATTTCTCAGTAATTGAGAGGCTCTGGCTTTTGAAGTCATTTCATCAGCCCCGTGCGTTGCTCTGTTCAATATTGGGGTTACCCCTGGGAAGTGCAAGCGTCCATATTTCCCAGGTGCATTAGAGCATGCGATCGGAGCCTTAGTCAGTGGACACAGGAGGACTTACCAGGCCCAGCTGACTTCAGTAACCCCCATCGTCTCTCAGTTCCTGGAGAGAGTAAATGCAACTTGTGAAAAATGGCAAGGTTTGCTGAGCACCGGATTTGCTAACACCCCTACCAAACCTGACACCTTGGCAAGCCTTGGATTAACATTACGAGGCATTTTGTGTAGTGGACACTTTTCTCCATGTATTTAGGTGCCCAGCTTCTGAACCTTCATCCTGTGTTTGGGGTACCCCCTACATGAGTCCCAGAGAAAGGCAGGGTCCACCTCCCTTGCAGGCCCCCCTGCAGGCCACTGCCACCCGTTATTTCATGTCACCCAGGACGAGGGACAATGGAGAAATCACCCTGGTAGACGCAGCTAGAGTAACAGAGATATCTCACTCCTGCCACCAACCCTCAGTGACCAGTACAGGAGAGTACCAAAGCCATTTGTGGCATCTGGACCTCAGTGGCTACAGTGGCAACGGAGTGTGGCAGGACAGGTTCAGTGGCTTCCTGGTGGCCAACATTCTGACTGCCCTTTCTTCCAAGCCCAGCTGTCCTGGTCACGTCGTAGGTGGGGAAACCGAGGTGCCTAGAGGAAAGGAGCATATCAGCCAGTCTGGGGCTAAGGTCCCACATCTCCCAAGCTTGAGTCCAGCGCACTTCTCTCTGAGCGATAGTCCCTTCTTAACCTTGGAGGTCAACCAGGAAATATACCAAAGGCACATAAAAATGTAGGTGGCATGAGAGTATCTCCCTCCACAAAACAGGCATTTATGTTGTACTTAGTGTGTACACGGTAACTATGCAGGGACTGGCAGAGCATGTTAGCTATTGTTCTGTAACAGAGGAGCCTTCAGCTTAGTAGCTTAAGACAATAGGCCTTTCTCATTGCTCAGGAGTCTTCGGGTCAGCTGAGTGGCTCAACTGGTCTCAGCTGGCTTATGTATGTATCTGCAGTCAGCTGCTTGTCATCCAGGCAGCTCTGCTGATCTTGGCTGGGATCTCTCCCCTGCTTGGGGGTGAGTGGGCTGTAGGATGGCTCTCCTCCACGGTGGCAGGCTAGCCTAGGATTGTTCTCAGGGTGATGCTGTGGTCCAAGAGAGCAAGTGGAGGCATTCAAGGCTTTCTGAAGCCAAGGCTTGGGACTAGCACTCGTTCACTTTTCCTGAATCCTACTGACCAAAGCCATCAACATGGCGGACCAGCTTCAAGGGCTGAGAGATAGACTCCACTTCTTGTGGGAAGAGCCACAAAACTCACCTTAGGTGACACGATCCTGAAGCCAGGACACACGATCACAGGATAATATAAGAGGCAGAAGTTATTTTACTTACATGTTGTCTATACCTCTACCTCATTGTCCAAAGGACTTAGGGGAGCTTGCAAAATAAAAAAATAGAATTGACAATGTGAGTAAGGAAACCAAAAGCTAGAGGCAAATCCAAAGTTATAGGAGGAAGTCAAGACTTTGAGGAAACAAATAATTTCCAGGGCCCCTAGGCTCCCAGCAGCACGCTCTCTTACCATCTGACACAGGCTCTCGGGACTGAGAACGTCTCAAGTCAGGGATTGTAGCTTATTGGTGCACAGGAGGGTGTTCCGTTGAAGTCACTGATCCACTCGTGATACACTCTGCTGAGTTTCCCCGCGGCCAAAGTGGAGGGAGGGACATCCCTTGCCTAATTTTGTTGTTGTTAGAGAGAAAATAATTCCCAACAAATCTTTCCCTTAACACCTACTGCTGGAAAAAAGGAATCCTCATGTAGGGCTTCCTCCAAGTGACACTAAATCCATAAAGGGCCAAGTACCTCCCATATCCTGACAGGAATAAAATACGCAGGGTGCATGGAGCCGGCCCCTGGGCTGTCTCAGGGTCAAGGGTGAGGGGCAATGATTGACAGGCATAAGAGAGAGGGGAAACTAACATGACGTGGAGGTCATGTCAGACACGTTAGTCTGCAAGATGTGTCTGGTACAAGGAACAAGGGATGGCGCCCTGAAGAGAGAGACATAGCCATTTTGGGGAGCCTCAGTGTGTCAGGCACCGTAGCATGCCATCCGGGATCCCTTTCAGTCTCCAACAACTCCTTGTGATGGGCATTTCCTCCAGTACAGGAGAGAAAGCTGGCGTTCAGAGAAGTTAACATGACTTGCCCAAGGTTCCATGGCTAGGAAGCGGCCAAAGCCTGTCTGTTTCAGCCCATTTTCTTTCCCTAAGCCCATGTGGAGAAGCAGCCCACCTCTTCGGGGGCCTCGCCCTATTATATAAAAAATAGAAAGCTGTTTAGGTCGGGAGAATGAAAATGTGTGGTTCCTATAATTCACATTAATACCTGGATTTCAGAGTTGCTGCATCATTTTTTAGGCTTCAACTGAGAGAAAACTTATAGCATAATTAGAAACCTCTTCTCTCCTATAATCACTTTCGTAACTTCGGCAGGATTTGTTTGTTTGCTTATAACATTCTTCTTCCACTAAGGAATCCAGGGTGGTGTAAAACAAAAACATATACAATATATGATATATGGAACACAAGAACCATGGAAAAGGAAAATATACCAGTCACAAGGTGATATAGAAAAACCTGAGATTGAGCTCTGAATGTGGTTCTGAGCTTCCTGTCAACCAAAGCAAAATATATATTTATATATAATGTATAATATATATATTTTATATATATAATATATATTTTGTATATCTATATAATATACAAAATTCTTCACATATTTTCAGAAGGGAAGAAGGATATACCTTCTCCTCAGGTTTCTCCTAAAACTGAATTCTAAAAGAAATTTATTTATGAAGGTATAACTATGACAGATAGGATGTTCAGTGCTATTTTTTTGTAATGAATGCGTTCATGAATTTTATATGGCTATCAGTAATTTAATAACCAGAAAAAATATTTCAAGACAGGGATTCTAATGGATTATAGGAAACTGATAGCAATGGGCTCTTTATATACTGCTAGAAGTTTGCACAGAAGTTTCTCTTTCAGAGGGCACCTGGGTGGCTCAGTTGTTAAGCATCTGGCTTCAGCTCAGGTCATGATCCAGGAGTCCTGGGATGGAGACCCACGATGAGCTGCCTCCTCACCGAGAAGCCTGCTTCTCCCTCTCTCACTCCCCCTGCTTGGGTTCCCTCTCTAGCTGTGTTTCTCTCTGTCAAACAAGTAAACAAAATATTAAAAAAAAAAAAAAAGAATATTATCTTTCAGTATCCAGGCATAGTATTGTAGTTTTTACTAGATTATTTCACTCCATATTGATCTTTTCAGCTGCAAGTGGTAGAAAACCGAACCTAAAGTGATTTATCAAAAAAAGAATTTTGATTCATGTTGTTGAAAAGTTCTGGCTTCAGGAACAGCTAGATCCAGGGACTCAAATAAGGTGAGTTTCTCAACAGCTCTCAGCACTATGTTGGCTTCACTCTCAGGATTCTGGTGATGGCAAAATGGTTCCTGTAACTTTGAACCTTATATCTGATCTACATCATGCCTGGGGGGGGGGCAAAGGAGGGGAGCGGGACGACTTTGGGGGGTGAGGGAGAGTTCTCCCAACAGAGAACTCTACCAATGGCCTCAGGAAAAAAATAATCTATTTTGTTTTCACCATCTCAGTTTTGTCATAAGAACATCCCAGAGCCAATGATGGTGATGAGAGGAACACGATACCCACCTGGCTTAATTTGCAATCCTTTAACCTGACCATAGAGATTGAGAGCTGGCGGAAAAGAGGAAGTGGAGAAAGAAGCAACAATGGTTATGGTGCATGTCTTCTACAGCCATGGATCTGCTTGCAAGAAAAGAGGGCGTGGTCTACGAAATCAGACTGTTTTCAAAGGCCAGAGAGATGACTGATTTCTTCCAGAATTTCATTCTTAGCCTTTCATGGACCATTCAAGTTTATGATCATAGAATTATTGCTGGAGACCTACCTAATCCACTTTCTAGATGGGTAGAGACAGTGACTTGACTGTCCTTACCATGCAGCCATATTACCATATCTCTTTCGTCTCCTATTTCACTGGCTCCAAGATGTACATTTTGGTGCACGTTAACAGTTCCAAAATTAGGCTGTGCAGTAGCTATGAAGCCATCCAAAAAACAAGCCAGTTCTCTTCACTCTGGGAGCACGGTAGCCCTGCATTTCTCCTGTTGCCCAGCCCTTAGAAGTTAGATGTGTCCATGTGACTTGCTTGGGCCAATAGCGTGGTTTCTGAGGGGGAGCCTGGAAGAGCCAGTGCAGCTTGCCATGTACCTTTGCCAAATGATCACAGAGCCTCCACTAGTCTGGATTCCTGTTAGAGGCTGAATTTCACCCCCCTCAAAATTCATATGTTGGAAATCCTAAGCCCTGGTCCCTCAGAATGGAGCTTTATTTAGAAATAGGGCCTTTAAAGAGATAATGAAGTGAAAATGAGGTCATTAAGGTGGACCCTGATCCAATAGGACAGATGTCCTTATAAGAAGAAGACATAAGGACACACAGGGAAGCCCCTATGAAGACACAGGAAGAAAACTGCCATCTACGAGCCAAAGCATGAGGCCTCAGAGGAAACTATCCTGCTGACACCTTGACCTTGGACTTCTAGCCTCCAGGACTTCAAGACAATACACTTCTGTTGTAGAAGCCTCCCAGTCTATGCTACGTTGCTATGACAGCCCGGACAAATGAATAGAGTCCCCAGGTGACCACAGTGACATGCAACATCCCCTTATTTGGCATGCCATGTAAGCTAGAAATAAATGTTGGTTGGATAAGCCACTAGAATTTTGTGGATGTTTGTTACTGCAGCATAACCTCCTCTATCCTAACTGAGAAGGCTGTGCCTTGCAGCTGATTTAACAGGAAAGCAATGCACCATAGTTTAATGGGCAGTCTTTCTTCCTTCTTAGAAACAATACAACAATCATCTTGCAACCGGTATCATTTTCTATGAGTTGAAACAAGATATGTGCAATGTGTCACTGTTGATAAAACACGGGTACATCCATGACTAGTTTGCCCTTTCACAATAAAATAATAGCAGTTACCACATTGAAACACATTCCTGGTGAGAGCTACAATGCTAAGCACTTCCCATACTTATATTTTTAATCTTCTCTAAAAACTCATAAAGCCTATCATCCCAACTGGAAGATGGGGAAATTTAAAGAAGTAAAATGAACCCAGTGCCCTCACCCCCTAGCAAATTAAATAACCCAAACCAAGGTCTCTAAGCCTGGGGACTCTGCTATATTCCATGAAGCTGCCTATGGACAAAACCTTTTCTTTCACTCTCTTCATATCACATATATCTTTCATCTTAGGAGCTACATTATACTTAATAGTAGTAAAACTTCTATGTTTTACTTCAGTTGTTTAAGTTTTCCCATGAAATCCAGGAAGCTTCTCACACCGACTTCAAATATCTAAATATACACAGTCAACCACTGCATATAAATACGGTGGAATCTTTTATGTGCAATATCCATAGCACGCGATAAGCCATCTTTTTTTGTTGTTGTTATATATTCTGGTTGGAAAAACAACTCTTCTCGACAAACTGTGTGATGATTTACTCGATTGTTGTTGTTCATAGCTAGGAAAAACTGAGAATGCTCAAAATAAGCAAAAACACTTCTACAGCTGGGGCAGATGTTCTGCTCCCCAACACAAAGTTGGCCCCGAACCCCGCTGATCACGCAGAAGTGCCAGCCTCACACCGACGCCATCAGCGCTCTAAAGGAGTTGATGGGGATGTCCTTGTGAAAGCTGATTACTGGTAGAGTGCCCAAGCTAATCTTTGACCCTGAAGTCAGCCCAGATCTCCAGGGCCCCTTGCATGCAAGAGCACCCCTTCTCACACAACTGGAGCTGTATGGAGCAGGGAAGGATGAGGTGTTAAGAGAGTCCTAATGAGCCATGTTACAGATGTGTAAAACAGCTGGGGGGATGATGTCACTATGCTCCCCCTGCCGTCTCTGCTCCTTGCTGCTGTTATTAGAAACAGACACTGGAGGAGGGCACCTAGAATACGTGCCCGTCCCTTCGAGACCACTCTCTGGTCCTAATTAGGTAGGCTGGGCCCCAGCTGCTGCACATAAACCCCACCAGGTGACTCCCAACCGCCTCGGTTTATAATCCAGATGAGCTCCGCTCCGGCTTGCACTAGAAGGAGGCCGTCTTCAGTGAGGGATTTATTGTACTTGTTACATTGTGAGCCTGACCCCTGGCTGGGTGGGGAAAAACGTGAAATTCTCAGGGAAAAGATCTGAAAGGGACTACAATTAATCACAAACTTTGAACATGTTCAATTAAGAGCGTGATTCTTAAAGCACCTTATGTCTGATGATGTCAGACTCTGTCACGGCTGTGAGTTTAAGACTTGTTTTCCAAAACAAACATGAGGGATCATCCTGTCTTGTGGCTAACTCCAAACATACATTTTTTCCCCCTCATTAAGCTGGAAAAGGAATCCCTTAAGTGCCTACTACGTGCCAAGTGGTTACATAAAGTGGCTTACTTAATACTTGAACAGCCCTGGGAAAAATTACTGCAGATGAAATTCGGCTCAGAGAGGTGCAGTGATCTCTCCAAAATCACACAGCTAGGAAGCGGAGTGGAACTGGAATTCAGGCCAGCCATCCCCCAGAGCACGTTTCTGGCTTCCCCAACCACATTCACCACCACCCCTCATCCTAGGTCAGTTTCCTCATTACATGTTATACAACTGGTTTTCCTTTCCTCTGTTGTAATTATGTGTCTATCAGAGTGGTTAGATAAATCTTTCCCATCAAACTGTAAGCTCCATGAAGACAGAACCCACATTTGGCAACAATTTATATCAGTCACTATTGGTTGCCATCTATTGTTCACCCCCTTTCTCCTTGCTAGCTGAGTGGAGATTTTGTTCTGGTATTTACTCCTCTTTCAAGTGACTCAAGGATGAATCCCAGTTAGTCTAAGCCAGTGATGGTGACCCCATTCCCCTTACAAGTAAATGCCTGGGGAGATAGTCCCGAGAGCCAGTTCTGGCCAATGAGATATGAAGGGAAGCCAGCTGGAGGAATTCTGGGAAAATTTTCTCGGCTCTGAAAAGCAAAGGCATAGGAAGAAACAGTCTCTTCTCTTCCTCTTGGCATTGTCATCTGTGCATGAGATGCTTGGAACTGTAGCAGCTGTCGTGTGACTGTGGGAAGAGCCAGCCAAAGGGCAAAACTGAGAACAGAGCGGAGAAATGGAAAGAACATAATGTGGGAATTGTGAGAATTCAATAACACATTCATTTATTCACCCCGCTATTATTTATTGAGTGACTACTAAATACCAAGCCATGAGACAGTAATAGTAAACAAAGTGAAAATGGTCTGCTCTTACAGTGTTCCCTCTAGTGAGATATGAAATAACTTGTAAATATTATATACAAGTGCAGGGAGTCGGGCTTCCAGGAAGAGCAGAGTAACTTCCTTTGTAGTAAGCCTCTTGGAAATTAACAATATAGGATCTGGACAAAACAACTATTTGAAGGCAGTGGAGAGTTACCAAAAACAGACAGAGACTGGAGGGAAATTGACTAGGTTCTAAGCTAAAAATATGCCCCAATCCATGTAGCCCAGGGTGGCTACAACTCAAGGAAAAACTCTCAGCTGTACTGGCTTAAGGAGTCAGAGAATAGAGTGAGGCTGCCAGAAGGGTAGAAAGCAAGGGGGAAAGACTAGAAAAGAGAGAGCCACAAAATATGAAATCTCAAAAATCTGCATAAAAGTTCTACTTCAAATTCTCATGACTCCTGAACTGTGTGTGTGTGTGTGTGTGTGTGTGTGTGTGTGTGTGTGTGTGTGTGTAGGGAAGATTCCAAGGTTCTCAGCAAAAAGCAACAGCCTGGCAGTTAAAGGTATTGAGCAGTTTCATCTGCTATCCATATTAGAGGAGACTGAGTTTGGAGTTCAAACTCAACCGAGTCAACTACTTGATGGAGCAAAACCCAATATTCTTCAAAGAAAGATAACTGAATCCAGAAGTCATACAAGGTATTGTTCAAAATCTTTGATATACAATAAAAAACATTATCAGACATGCAAAGAAACAAAAAAGTGTGATTCACAGTTAAGAGAAAATAACCATCAATAGAAACCAGCTCTAATACAATCCAAATGTTTGAATTAGCAGAAAAGCACTTCACAGCAGGTATTATAAATATGTTCAAGGATTTTAAAGGAAAATGTTGTCATAATTATAAAACATGAAGAATCTTAGCCAAGAAAGAAAAAGTACTTAAAAAATAGTAACACAATACATGCAAAGAAACAAATATATAAATGATTGCCAACTTCTCATCAAAAATAATGAAGTTCAGAAGACAATAAAAGGACATCTTTAAAATGCTAAAAGAGGTGTCTGGGTGGCTCAGTAGGTTAAGTGACCGACTCTTGTTTTGACTCAGGTCATGATCTCAGGGTTGTGGGATCAAGCCCCCAAGCAGACCTCTGCCTTCAGTAGGGAGTCTGCTGAAGATTCTCTCTCTCTCTCTCCCTCTGCCCCTCCCCCTGTTCTCTCTCAAAATAATAAATAAAATCTTAAAAATAATGTTCTACAGGATGGGACAGGGTGGGAGACAAACCATAGGAGGCTCTTAATCTCAGGAAACAAACTGAGGGCTGCTGGAGGGGAAAGAGGTTGGGATAGGGTGGCTGGGTGATGGACACTGTGAAGAGTATGAGCTATAGTGAGCTCTGGGAGTTGTGTTAAGACTGATGATTCACAGACCTGTACCCCTGAAACAAACAGTACATTATATGTTAATTTAAAAAAATTTAAAAAATAAAAAAGAAATGTATACATTAACCTGAGAAAAAATGTCAATGATCTGCAAACTTATTTGACTATGCATCCCTATTAACAAAAATGTTTCAGGTTCCCCCCCCAAATAACAATGTTCTAAAATCCTGAAAGAAAAGAATCTCAACCTAGTAATCTACGTCATATAAAAATAGCCTTTTAAAATGAAGGTAAAATAAAGATTTCTTTTTTCAGGTAAATAAAAGTGTAGGACTTCCTAATGCTTTAATTTACAGAATGGTACATAAATAACTCCTATAACTCAAAAAACAAAATATTTAAATTATTTTATTGCCAAAAGACTCTCACAGACATTTCACAAAGGAAGACACACCAATGACTTCTGAGCACATGAAAAAGCCGTCGCTGTCATTAGCCATCACAGAGATTTAAATTAAAACAATGAGATATTGCTACATAGCCACTAGGATGGCTAAAATTTAAAACCCTGACAGCTTTAAATATGGGCTAAGATGTGAAATAGTAGAAATTCTCATACGTTGTTGCTGGAAGTACAAAATTGTGCAATCACTTTAGAAAACTATCTGGCTGTTTCTTATAAAGTTAAATATATATGAGTTGTGGTCAACAGACTGTTACCCAGCCTCGACCAAACCAAACAAAACATAAAAAAAAAGAAAAAAGAAAAAATATATACCTACTCTATAATCTGGTAATTCTATACTTAGGTATTTATCCAGGAGGACTGAAAATGTAAGTTCACAAAAACACATTCACATGAATCTTATAGAAGTTTTATTCATTATACCCCAAACTGGAAATAACCCAAATGACCCTCAACAGGAGAATAGATAAAGCAGTTGTGGTATATTCATAAAATGGAATACTGCTTAACAAAAAGAAGGAACCAACTAATGACACAAACGATAACGCACATGCCTCTTACACACGTGATGTTAGTTGAAAGAAGCCAAATACAAAAACAACACTTACTGTATAATTGTGTTTCTTTTTTTCCTTTTTAAAAAATATTTTACTTATTTATTTGACAGAGAGACACGCAGCAAGAGAAGGAACACAAGCAGGGGGAGTGGGAGAGGGAGAAGCAGGCTTCCCACCCAGCAGGGAGCCTGATGCAGGGCTTGATCCCGGGACTCCGGGATCATGACCTGAGCCGAAGGCAGATGTTTAACAACTGAACCACCCAGGTGCCCCTATAATTGAGTTTCTATGAAGTTCCAGGATAGGCAAAATCTAAATGATGAGCCTACACAGACAAAAATAGAAGTTGTTACAGAAGCAATTCCCAATTTTGTCAACCAAGAGGTTCTGAAAGCAAGAACACATAGGTAGCCAGGCACAGACCCCACACTCAGATCTCGCTTTCTACATATTATTCCCCACTAAAAGGTGCTAACAGATGCTTCTGGGGGAAATGCTGATTTCTGGGCTGGGGCAGGTGAGATGGGAACTCGTGCCTGCATCCAAAATCCGGAAAAGGAGGTCTGTCATAAGGAATAGGAGGAACTTAGGGGGACTTCAACTGCCAAATCTGAGACAACATAAATATCAAGATAAATATTTTACATTGAGTAAAATAAGAATCTGGGGGCCCATGATGATATGATGTATTTTTTTAAAGGTTTTATTATTTATTTGACAGAGAGAAACACAGCAAGAGAGGGAACATAAGCAGAGGGAGTGAGAGAAGGAGAAGCAGGCTTCCTGCTGAGCTGGGAGCCCAACGTGGGGCTGGATCCCTGGACTCCAGGATCATGACCTGAGCCAAAGGCAGACGCTCAATGACTGAGCCACCCAGGAGCCCCGGATATAACATATTTTTAAAAAGAGTAACTTCACAAATGGAGAAGAAAAAATTCTTTATTACAAGAGAATGCCAGTTAATTAACATAAAAAGAATGACAGAAGTAGGAAATTATTAATGAATGATAAAATGAGTGACTGATTGGTGAAGAGCAATGTATTTACATAGTCACAAATCATCTCCCCACAGATGATATATGGAGTCTGAAGGAGAAGAATGCATTCTAATGAAGGAACTCGGTAGATAGTACTTCAACCAAATAAGCAAAACTAACATCACCCAAACTCAGACAAAGTGAACCCCTCATGCCTCCTGACACAAAGACAAAGAAAGGCTGAGGGCCTATTCTCTATTAAAGGGGGCTGGAAAATATGACAATGAACATAATCCTTGCCTTGAATTGGCTCCTGGACTTGGGAAATGGCTATTAAAATCAGGCTCATCCAGTCAACTGATAATATGTAAATAAGGTATGTGGATTACAAAACAGGGTTGCATTAATGTTCATTTTCCTAATTTTGATCCTTGTAATAAAAGAGAATGTTTTTGTCCTGAAGCAAGACACCCTGAAATATTTAAGGTTAAGGGGGCATCTCTATATATGTTTTTAAAGATATAGATATATGCAGAGAGAACAAAAGAATGAGTAAGTGAATAAATAAATGATAAAGCAAGTGAAGTAGGAGGTAAATAACTGACAAATCATGGTAAGGGATATTCCAGAATTCTCTAACTCTCTATCCTGTCCTCGCAAATTTTCTGTAAGTTTGAAATGAGATAAAAATAAAAAGTTTTAAATCATTCAATTAACATTTTGATGAGTGCAATGAAGAGATAACGCACATCAAGGACTTAGCCTGGGCTAAGCACCTACTACAGAGGACCTATCATTCTCATTCTCAAAGGCAGAAGAAAACTGGAGGAAAGGAACTGAGTAACACAGCACCAGATACCTCAGTCAGGTTTTGCCCAGCTCTCTCCTTACGGAGGAGGTGGGTGGGCCCAATGGTAGAGAACTCCTGAGGAGGGCAGAGTTCAGGTATTTTTCGGGTTTGTTGTTTTACCCTATATAAGGAATATCCACAGTGTCCAGGGAAATGTGGGCTGCCTGATATCCACAATGACAATAATGGAGAGAGATTTTTTTTTTAAGATTTTATTTATTTATTTGACAGAGAGAAACACAGCCAGAGAGGGAACACAAGCAAGGGGAGCGAGAGAGGGAGAAGCAGGCTTCCCGCTGAGCAGGGAGCCCGATGTGGGGCTCGATCCCAGGTCTTGGGGATCATGACCTGACCCGAAGGCAGTCGCCCAACCAACTGAGCCACCCAGGCGCCCCTGGAGAGAGATTTTAAAACAGGCCTTGGCAGTTATTTAATGCAATCCAAAAATCCAAATTCATCAGCTTCATCCCACAGTGATACACAGTGAGAGCTCTAGAACAAGTCTGCTCAGTCCCCAAAATGTAGCTAAGTCTATACTTGTGTAGTCGACACATCTGCCGTACCGGTCAGGACACTGGTCAAGACCTATGAGGTTGAAAGTAACAGAAAGCCCAACGTGGAATGAACTAAGCTAGCAAGCAATATATGTAAATAAATAGTCCGGGTTCAAATGAGGTTCTGGCCTAGCTTGATTCAACACCTTGGGTACAAGAATCCAGTCTCTCTCTGTCTCTGCTTTCATGGCTCTGTGGGCTCCACAAGCTGGCAGAACAGCTGCTGGAGCTCCAGGCTCCTCTCTTCTCAGGTCCAAACTCAGCAGGAGAGAGGAGATGCCTTTCCACGGTGCTGAAGATGCAACCATAGGGTTGTCTTTGACTGACCCAGTCTGGTTTGATTTGAAGTGCATGCCATCCCGGAACCAGTGACTCTGGTTGGGGGCATAACAACATACACTGACTGGCTTAGGCTAAAGGTAAGCAGCCACTTCCTGGGGCTGTTGAAGGACTCACATCCCGTCTACGTAGCAACCAGTGTCCAAACTAAAATGGGGAGCTGTTTTTGTCTTTTGGTGGGTTTTTTTTTTTTTTGCAATCAAGAAACCCACTGTATTTTTTTATTATGTTCAGTTACCCACTGCATCATTCATCATTAGTTTCTGATGTAGTGTTCAAGAAAAAACGGACATTGAACATTTCTCAGTTACTTTGACCCAACAATGGCTACGACATGATCTTCTCCCTCTCTCCACATACACACACAACCAAGCCACAGAGAGTTGAGCATGTGATCCTAAGGGAACCAATCCCTGGGTCTGGCTAAGATGCCAATCAGATGCCCTGTCTTTGACTGAGTGATTACCACAGGGGCACCAATTCCTCAGCCCTTTGTAATGGGACTTTGCAGCTTTTCCCATCAAGAGATAGAGCTCATTTCCTCTTTCCTTGAACTTGAGCTGGCCTGTGGCTTACTGTGGACAACAGAATGCAGTAAAAAGGATGGTGTACAAGTTCTCAGACTAGTGCTTAAGAGAGCTTGAGTATTTCTATTCTCTCGCTTGAGTCATTGTTTCTCTGTGAGGACATGACTGAATTAGCCTGTAGGAGAATAAGACAGAAAGAGCAGAGCTAAGTCGGTCCATGTGCCCCTGGTGAGGGCCAGACATGTGAGAAAGCCTATCCAAGACTCACAGAGCCACCCAGCTAACCCAAAGCTGCCACAAATGCACATGAGAATCCTGCCAAGCTCCACTCAGCCCAGCAGCCCACAGACTAGCATGCAAAAATAAATGTTGAGTGTTGTTCACCTCTGAGATGTTCGTGATTGTTACACAGCATGACTGTGGCAATAGATAACTGATACACTCTCCCAAAAACTACCTGAGAATCTCAAAGATGGCGGTCATGGAGGGATGGTGCTAACCTTGTAGAGTCATGTGCAGACGGGGTTGGAGGTGGTGCCAAAATCCTGGAGCAAGCCAAGTGGTGGAGAGACAGAAACCACAAGGAAGCAGAGAGGCTGGTCTGCTGCCTCTCAGACACGGATGCCAGGCAGCTCCACAAGGGAGAAATGGGAAAACGAGTCGCCAGACCACTTTCTAGTTCCCACAAGGCTGGGCTTAACTCTGCACTCTCTTGTCACGAGAATCCCTTTTATTACTCCCCAATTAATCACCCTTTTATCTGCGCTATTTTAAATGGCTTTCTGCTCTTTACAGCCATCCCTTACTACCGTGCAGGAGACAGATCTCCGTGTTTGCAATCCCATTAAAAAAATAATGTGATTTCACAAACCGATGTGGGTCCAAGCATTGCCCAGAGCTTACTCACATAGCCAGAAATATCAGAACAGAGCTGTAGGACCTATACCCACCTCTGTGATTCAAAGTCACCAGGATTTCTGGATGAACATCACTGTCATCTTGACCTAGCATGTCTTCTTAAAATAGAGCCTCACAGACTATTCGGGCACGTGTTCCTCCAGACCCAACCCCAGGGGTGTGCAGCAAAGGCAGATATTTAAACCTTAACCAAGACTCCTGACTCCCCAAGAAAACCGAGATCCTATCTGGAAAACGTGACCGTGTCCACAAAATGATGGGGGTCCTCCCAATCTGTGATCACAGAGTGGTCCGGGCAGCATGGCCCCCAAATAGGAACTCTTCTACCGGTTGTGGAACATGTGTGTCCAGTGTAAGTCTGGATTTCTACATTTCTATGGACAGAAAAGCACATGATATAGTTTCTGTTCCCTGCAGTCTCAACTACCCATTGACTCAGACTTCTCTTTGCATCTTGAGGACCCACTGGGTTGGGGGTTGGGGCGGGTGGCAGTGTCCATTGGTCAGGTCTCCCCGAGGCCTTCAAGTCCCCAAATCTCAGGTCTGAGAGGTTCCTCAGGCAATCCCCAGGGTTGCCCAGGAAGCTGCAAGAAATTCAGTGGTTCTTCATATGCAACCCAAACTTCTTTCCAAGATTCCCCAAACTGACAAGAGAAAAGGGAAAATTCACAACTCCATGGATTTCTTATTCCTCCATAGCCTCCAGTGAGTTTTAGCTCCTAAATCCCACCTCAGACCTTCCTGATGGTTGAGGGATGAAAGGAGGTTTCGGTAGTCTCCCTTTCTGACTCAAGGAGAGGGTTAAAACCGTTTTTCCCCTTTCCCTGCAGGTGCCTCTCTGCAGTAAGTGAACTCAGCTTTTCCATGTTTAGACCAAACGCTTCAAATTCCTTCCTGGCAGGTGTTCATGGATGTGAGCAAATTAGATTTTCAAAGTATTTTTGCCACAAGTCTCCGGCCTGCAACGTAGGCTGCTGCTGGAAGTCCCAGGCTACCCAGCACTGCCTCTTCGAGGCGCTGCAAGCCGGGGGAGATGAAAGAAGTAATAAAAAGTGGAATTCAGAGAAACCTAGGTTCGAATTCTCACACTGCCACTCACCGGCTGTGCAGCTTTGCACACGTCACTGCAGCTCCCTGAGCCGCGGGATCCTCACTTGGAAAGCAGGTAGACTCGCGAGGTCCTCACCAGGACATCTGGGAGTCCAACAAGACATCACATGCAAAGCGCCTGGCTCCTACTTAGCATTTAATAAATGGCTGCACTTTAGTCAGGGTTCTTGACTGCGAGCTGTGTGGTAATCAAATGGAATTCATTGGAAGGCTATCAGGGGCTCACAGAATTGGCAGAGAGTAAGGATAACGTCTGGAAAATGGCCAGAAACCAAGAGACTGCTGGAGGCTTAAGCAACGGGGCCTTAGTAAGGTCAGGGGCCATGGCCAACATGCCACCGCTGACCCCGAATTGCTCACTCAAGGTTCCAGGTCCTGGAGGGAATCTCTGGTTGCCATCACCTGGATTATATGCTCAGCCCCAGCTTGCAGCTTGAGCAGAGAGAGAGAACTGGCTGTCTGGGCATCTGTGGCAGAGGCAGGTGCACCCCCTGCCCACCCATGACTGCACACAATGGCAGAAGGGTGGGTCTCCATGGGGAAATTGAGGTGTTGTTAGAACCCTCAAATGCACACTGCAGATGTCACTATTTAAATCTGGGACAGAAGGCAGATACTTCTCCATGACACTGGCGGTGGAGTTATGTGGCATGAAAGGAAAGGGTGGGCTTGGGCTTCTAGCACTTTCCATTCCTTCTGGCGAAGAAAGCTAAGAGGGGCAGTGCCAAGCCTCCGTCTGTGTAACCTTGGGCAAGCTGCTTCGCCTGTCTGTTCTGAGCAAGAGAATGACAGCTGTGAGGGTCCAGCCAGGTGACCCACCTAGAACACACCCAGAACAAGAGCAGCACGTGGTGGCAAACCCGGCGACAGTTAGCTGCGGTGCCTCCTGCATGAGAACCAGGCGGGGGGCCCCAAAGCAGAGAAGCAGGGGGCGGGGTGAGCGTGTTCCCCTTGTGGGACAGGTAGGTTGCACATGTGGGCCCGGAACAGACCGCTTTCTCAGACAGGACACAGACACCCACTAAACTTGCTGAGTCTGGGCTTTTCTGAGGCTTCCAGCAAAAACACACGGTCATTAGCAAAACTGAGGGCAGGGGTATGTGATTCTCTCCTTATATAAAATGCCTCCCCACCTACCACACTCCCCTTAATCACACTCAGCTCTGCCCTCGGAGGTTTTCCAGGGACATTGAGCAACTTACCTATTTCGCAGCCCAAAGCTTCCCATCCTACCCACTCGTGACTCTGCCGAAATGTCAGAGGAACCCCAGCCCAGCTTCCTGTAACCTGAGAGTTGCCACGGGCAGCCACCCCACGGAAAGAGCATCTGGTTCAGTGAAAACATTTGAGACAGAGCAGACATACACATCTCTCTTTTTCTTTTTTCTGGAAGATGATTTTCCACAGTTAGCCCCAAGATCCATTTCCTAAATGAGAAAATAATGGCTTGTATGTAGCCATTTGGAGGCAAAGCATTTATCATTGATTAACTGCACAGCCTTTCTGAAGCACCTATTCAATACGGAGCACTCTATTACATGCCCTTAACGGATGACAGGGGGAAAGCAAAATAAACCTAGGATTTGCTTCGCCACTTTGTTTCTCCTGGTTTCCAGGTTTCCCACCCTCATTGTCTGCTCCCGGTGTGATACAGTTCTGACTTTGTCACATCCTTGCTTCAAATGCTTTGTTGACTTTCCATTACCATCAGAAGCCTCATCACAGTTTATGAAGTCTTTTGGGACCTGGCTCCTGCCCACTTCTCCAGCCTTTGTTCCATCTCCGTCCCTCATGCCTTCTGCCTCCAGCCATTTACTCACTCATTTTCCATTCATTCATTCCCTAATACTTACTGGGCAGCCCCTCCAAATCGGATACTCTGTGAGCTGCTAGGAATACAGCACGGGGGGACAAGACAAATGAGGTCTCTTCTCTTAAAAAGCTTATGTTCTAGCGGGACGTAAATGACAACGAGAGAAAAAGTGTTCCATACTGTGAAAAGTGCCGCAAGGAAAATGCAACAGGGAGATGTGGCAGTGACAGGGGAGAGGGACATCTTTAGAAGGGGTAGTCAAAGAAAGGTTGTGATATGAGAGCTGAGAACCAGCCCTTCCCGGTGACTGGCAATTCTGTGGCCGTCCAATGTGTGGTCAAGCCTCTGCGCGTGCACAGAGACCACTGTCTCTTCCAGAACGCCCTCTCCACCTCCAACCCTCCCCAGAGACTCTTCTGCTGGCGAGGCTGGCTCCGTATCATCCCCACAGGGAAGCCGGCCCTCATCTGCCAAGGACCAGCTTGGGTCCCCCTCCTCTGTGCTCCCCCAAATGCCCTGAGCCTTTCCCCTGCTGAACCCCCACTGCACTGCCGCTCACCTACTCCACCCTACGGGTGCCCCGCATCACAAGAGCAGAGCCCGGAAATCACCTCTGCTTCGTGTGCAGAACCAGGGCAGAAGGAAAAAGCAGGAGGGGGACTGGGGGCACCCAGATGGGCTCTGAGCTTGGGGAACATCCACAGTTTTTCCAGCATTTTTTGTTTGATTAAATCCCAGAGGACATGTTTTCCTCCAGCTCCTTTTTCCTTTAACTTTTAAGCCATATGGTTCTGATTCATTTATACTTAACTAATTACAACATGGGTTTTGTAAGAGCTATTTGATGTCCGTGAGTCTTCTGAGCCCTTTCATACAATTTTCTAACCCTTTTTACTGTGAAACCCGAAGTAGTCTTTCGCCAACAGTAAACAGCATCCCGCGCCAGAAGGTTACGGTTTGGTTTTGGTTTGGTCACAGGGACCAAACTTTGTGGTTACGAGGCCTTGGAATTTGGCAGAATGTGTTTTCTGACTCCTAGTGAAATTCTAAAAAGGTCCTCAGAAAAATAATGAGAAGAGGACACGTAAATAAGACAAGCAGCTCTTAAAAAGCAAGGCCCTTCCCTCCAGAGAAGCCTGCTGTGGTCATGGCTTCCTCCAGCCTCCCCCCAGGAAGAGCAGCCAGGAGCTTGATTGCTCCATTAAGTCCAAAGGCATTTTCACTTCACTTCACTGCTGGGCCTCTGAGGATCTTAGAAAGTGGCATTTGGGTAAACAGGTAGGCTTTTATACGGATGCCAGTGTTCTAGCCAACTTGGCAGCAAAGAAATTCTATTTTTGTTATAGGAGACGAAAGGGGCTAAAACCGTCTGAGGGCCCCCCATGTGCCAGGCACTCTGTAAAGCCAAGGGCATATCGAAACGAGAAAGGCACTCCTCACTCTTCAGGAGTTTAGAGTCTAGTGTCATAAAAATGTACAATGGCAGCTACATTCACTGACCACAATATACCAGACATGATACTGAATCTTCCAGAATGCTATTTCACTTAATATTTGCGATAACTTCAGAGCTCAGTGTTCTTCCTATCTCCCACTCGCACATGAGGAGAGCGAGTCTCTGAAAACAGAGGTGACATCGCTGGTAAGCAGCTGAGTTAGGATTGGAACCCACAGCAGTCTAACCCCAAAGACCATAGTCTATGAGAAGAAGCTCATAAGGAATGTCCACCTTCTGAGAATGCCAGGAGTTGAGCCACAGATCTTCATCAGAAAGATGAGAGAATGAGGCATGGATGGAGGAGACATGGACTAATATTGTAGAACACCTACTATGTGCCAGGCACAAGCACTCAGGAGCTCGACCCTCATCATATTCTCACACTGCTGATAAGGCTTAGGTTGGAGAGCGCACTTGCCCAAGGCCACATGGCCAGAATAAAAGACTGCTAGGGTTTGGACCCCATTCTGTTTGACTCCAAGGTTCTCTGAACATACCCTTATACACATAACAACCTCTTTCCCACCAGGTCAGTGATAAAATCTCCTGCATTCATCTAAAATCTATGTGAAATGGGACAGTTCAGATGAAGTCAAGGTGAGGCCTTCGTAAGCTGACTTCAAAGACGAGGAGCTCAGCCAGGAGGGAGGCCTGAGGGACTGGACATGGGGTTTGGAATGATGAACAATGGGAAAGCTTTATGAAATGCAATCATCCAAATAGCAAATGTGCAAAGTTCTCAACACAATGAGGAGGGAACAGACCACAACCACATGAGTGGAAGCCAAACAAATAGAAAAGTGAAACCATGACACCAAAACGTGTCTAGGTTAGTCAAGAGAGAGGGGGATTTGCAGGTGGATGGCAATTTGCAGTCTCTTTTAAAAAGAAAAAGAAGAGAGGAAAACTGGTACAGAGAGAGCTGCCAAGGCCCAGCCATGTTCACATAGTTTGATCCCCCTTAGCACATTTTCTTGTTTCATCTTTACAGGGTCCTTTAAAAATTGGCCTGATTCTCATCTGCATCAGGCAGAGGAGAAAAAGAAAAGCTCAGAGATGTAACAAGACTTTCCAAGGTTTTAGACCTTGAAGGCATGTATTGCATCATTTCAGGTGTTGTGCATTAAAGCCTCTGATGGCTTTCCATTGTTGTTAGAAGAAAACATGAATGTCGCACCAGGACCTATAAGACCCTGTGTGATCCAGCTCCTGCTAACAGCTCCCACCGCCACCCTGAATATCCAGGTTCATTTTTAGCTCCTTGAATCTACTGTTTTATTTCCAGTTTGGGGGCTTCATAAATGCTATTTCTCTGGCCACAAGAGCCTCCTTCCTCCAGCTCTTGATCCATCTGGATCCTTTGACCATTCAAGTTTTAGTTCAAATGATTTCCCCAAGGAGGCTTTCTTGATGGCATAATCCACAGTGGGCCCTCCCGCTGCTCTCTCAGACTTCACCCCACCTTTTATCACCGACTGCGGTTAGTTTTATATTGCAGTGTTTTCTTGTCTATCGTCTATCTCCACACCTAGGCCAAAGCTCCATGACAGCTGATTTTGTTCAAACCCTCACACAAAACCCCCCTTATAGGACTCAATGCCAACTCAGGATATGTTCAAATAGAGCCTTTTTAGCAGAGATGTGCACCCTCGCACTGCCCCACTCACAGCCCCTCCTGTAGGAGGAGCCACAAGTAGGTGCCATGATATCATGGCGGATAAACACCAGGTGGATGGAGAGCAGATCCTCACATGGCCCCCAGGACAGTGATTTCGAGTGAGGACGGCTATTTGACCTGAGAATCCACAAGCTGACCAGCAACCTCAGATGTGTCACGAAACAATGGGCTATCTTATCCTACTCCTCCTTCCAGACTTTCCAGTGAGAACTGAAGTTGAAAGGGTGCCA
This sequence comes from Spilogale gracilis, assembly GCA_004023965.1. NCBI lineage: Eukaryota > Metazoa > Chordata > Mammalia > Carnivora > Mephitidae > Spilogale > Spilogale gracilis. The sequence continues at coordinate 109,987 of PITA01003351.1, forward strand.
TGTGGTAGAGTTGAGGCCTTGATGGGCCACCTCCTCGTGGAGAGTTCAGGGAGCAGAACCCATGAGAAGGCAGGGAACTCTAGTGAATGAAGCTATATCGGAGCTGACACAAGAGAAGAGAAGCAGGAGCCTCCTGTCCCCAGGGCTGCTTTGGTTTCTGTCTGGACCGTGACACCAGGTGCCACCAAGGGGGATCCTTTAGTGAATCTCCTTTTCCAGAAGGCAACTAACAGTTGCTGGCACCAAAAAGTAATCTCCAAACTGAAAGCAATCTCCAAGCCAAAGTTATACACCAAAAATGTGTTTGAGCATGTGGTAAGAGGGTAGGGGTTGTCAATATCCTACATACATGAAAATTTTTTTCAAGAAAGATGTGCCAAAAATTGTGCTAGAGGGATTGCCTCCCTGACTTCTTGTGTAAGTATATTGCCAGGACAACAAATGTATCAGTCATGAGTCTCCCCATTACAAGAGAGAACATCTAACTCATACTGGCTTCAGGAACTGATTGATCCAGGTGTTCAAATGTGCCTTCCATCATCTCTCAGCTCTGCTTCCCTCTGCTTTAATTTCTTTTTCAAATATGTTCCAAGTGTCTCAGAGTCCAGCGTCCTGACTTGGATCCCTGCCAGCAGAAAAACTTGTCTTTCCTAAGAGTTCTACAAAAGTCCCAGGGTTGCCTATACTAGAGGATTTGGGCATTCAATCTTAAACTTGGGTCAGATGGAAGGAATGTTCTGATAGATCAGAACCAGGTTATGTAACCGTCCCTGCCATATGGGAGGGGAAGGAGGCGACAAGAGAAGAGTCTGTCTCCCCTAACACATGGACTCACGATGGAGTTGAAGTGGTTCTCCCAAAGAAAAACTGGAATGTGGCACCAAAAGAAGAGGGGCTGAGTGCTCAGGTGGCAAAAACTCCAGATGTCCCCCTAGGAGAGTACAATACACTCTAGGAGAAGGCCATTTGTTTTCCTCATCCAAGGTCATTTGATTATTAGAGGAAACTTGTAGCAACTGAAGTTGCATGAAAGCTTCTCCCAGACCTGGTCCCTGGGATCACAGCCTTTAGAGCGCATTTATTTGAGGAACATGGGCTCATCTTGAAAAGCCTCTGAAACAATCAAAGGGACAGAGTGGCTTCTGAGTAAGACATATTCTAGGCTGAAGGTTCTGATCTTCTTCACTCTGCCACATACCTGCTGGATAACCTTGGGCAAATCCTCTCCCTTCTCTGAGCCTCAACCTCCTACCCTACGAGATGTCAGTAAAATTACCACCTGGCAGATTTGCTATGAGGATTCAGCACATTTATGCAGGTAGAGGACTTGGGACAGTGCCTACTATAACATAACACTCAAGAGATGATGATAATGATGGTGATGATGGTGGTGGTGGTGGTGGAAAACAAGGCAGAAGAAGAAGAGATAATGATGATGTTCAGGCTGGACTTCAGCCTTCAGATTCAGAAGCTCCAAGCTGGAAAGGACCTTGGAAGGTCACCTGGGCCATCCAACTCCTATGATCTACACAGAGATAAGGGGGATTAAGAGATAAGATTTCACTTTGTTCAAGGTGGGGAAACTGAAGCTCAGAAGGAAGAAGTTTACCTGTCTCTGAACCAAAGAAGTTGCAGAAACCTGGGTTGGTCAGTTTTAAAGCCTGGGCTCTCTATCAGAGCCCGCAACTGATGTAGCACAAGAATGAACTCTTTCAGTCCAGCAGAATTTATGCAGTGCCTCCAAATGGGTGCACCTATGATTTTGTGACTTTGCACCCATGCATTGGAAGACAGGCCACCACATTCAAGGATCCTCACCTCTTTTTCTTTGTGCTTTCTTTACCAGACCAAAAAATAAGGTAAAAGAAAAGAAGAGAAAAGAGAAAGAAAAGGGGGGGAAAAAGAACCTTTCTATTTAAAAATTAAAGAAGAACACGAATTATAAGAGCCACCCATATTTCAAAAGCAATTTCACATCTGCACTGAAATTCCTCCCCTTACAAACACTCAGAGATAAGAACAAAGCTATGCACTAAAGGAAAAGTAGGCCAACTCTGCCTGCTCCCCACAGATGGTGCAAAGCAGTCATGCGCATCCATTTTAGTCTTGGCCATCACGTTATTCATTAGTGTTGGCCCATGAGCTGTTTAAAGAAGTGTCTTCTTACCATGAAAAGAAGAAAGTCAAAGTAAAAACATCTTTGGATACATTTTTGAAGAGCTGAAAAGAACCAAGTCGAGCCCGAATCAATGCCAACACATCCCTGGTCCTTTTGTGAAACTCAACTTTACACAGACACATACACTGAAGCAGCACATAGAGAAAGTCTCTTTGGGCTCAGAAAGAAAGAGGCTTCAACACAGCTTCCAGGACACTTGTTCTTGCATGGAGACTTTCTGAATCTCTCCCAGCAGCAACAGCACTGAGCACTGCCTTATTTGAACCAGACAATTAATGGTATTGTCTAGAAATGGCCAAACCTGACATCTCACCATGGCAGGTACTGTTGGTCACCTATGCAACAGCCATTCCCCTCCTCTTTCTTCCTTCCTGGTGAAATCTCTCTTTGATAACAGAAACTGAAAATGGCAGACACTCTCTCAGAGTCCCTTGAATCTATACTACTGACCAATGAAATGTGAGAAGGAACCTCTAAGGATTTAAGAAAAAAATAATAGCTGCAGGGGGAGAGCTCTGGTGCTCCCCACTCTGGGTAGGTCCCTGTGAAGGTGTGATGCCTGGAGCTCCCACAGCCATTTTGCAGCCATGAGGGGGCAAGCTATAAGACAGAAACAACAGGCTAAGGATGGAAAGATGCCAGCTTCTGGTTGACCTGGCTGAACTGCAAGCCAAGCCCAGCACACCTACTTTGAAGACTATTTGATGTGTAAGAAATAAAAATATTTGATAGTTAAACCCCTGTTAGTTGAGTATTCTATTACTTGCAACTGAAAACATTCCAAGTGATACACTCATGAAACCATGCTCTATAGATCAAGAACTGAGATAGAGAGAGGACACTCCAGGGACTACACTTGATGGACCATCCAACCACCGGTACCACAGGAGCCTACCTGCCAGCCGCAGCTGACTGTACCAGGGATGGCCATCTCACCCACACTGAGTCTACCTGAGGCTCTCTGCTGGAACTTGAGAATTAGGATTCAGAGGCAACTAGGTAGTTTCTGCATGTAAGTTTGGGGGAAATGAACACAGAGAGATGTAGGAAGGCTATGTGTGGATGAGTAAACAGAAGAAGAGAAGACATATTTAATGGTTCCAGAAAAGGAGAGCAAGATGGAGTAAATTATTGACCGGCGGCTTTGACCTTCCATTTCTTGGTTCCAGGTTCATTGCGATTTTCCACATTTGGATTCTATGAAAGACCCCCATTTGCTTTGTCTAAGCTAGTTTGAAGTAGAAGTTTCTTTCTTTCTTTCTTTCTTTCTTTCTTTCTTTCTTTCTTTCTTTCTTTCTTTCTTTCTTTCTTTCTGAGAGAAAGAAAGGAATAGGGGAGGAGCAAAGGAAGGGAAGACAGAGAATCTCAAGCAGGCTCTGTACCCAGTGCAAAGCCCAACATCGGGCTCGATCTCATGACCCTGAGATCATGGCCTGAGCTGAAACCAGAGTTAGACACTTAACTGACTGAGCCACCCAGGCACCCCAGTAGGAGTTTATTTCTAATAGTCTTGCCAAGATCCCAAGATGTTGGTGGAAAAACTGGAGTAGAACTCACATCTCCTGACTTTTTTTTTTTTTTTTTTTGCTGTATCCTGCCACCATAGCTAATATTTACAGAGCATTTCTTAAGTGCCAGGCCTCTTCTAAAGCACTTAACATGTGTTATATTTAAACCTCACAACAATCCTCAGCTAGGTCCTATTATAAACCCCATTTTCCAGAAGAGGAAACTAAGGCTCCAAGATTTTAAGTAACTTGCTTACAACTACACAGTCAGCCTGTGACTGAGCCAGGATTTGAACTCCAAAGCTCAAGCTCATAACCATGTGCTTTATGATCTCACCCTTCTAGTCCTTTTCTGCCTCCTACCACCTACTAGACAAATAATCTAAGTCTGCAGTGGGTGCATCCAAACTCTCTCCTGCCTTGCTGTGGTCCTCATAATATATTGTATATGCTTGGGAGCCCAGATGCTTGAGCTTCTAACTGCCTGGTTATTTGCAACTAAAATGTATCCAAGAAGGAATCCAAGAAGGCTTCCTAGAAGAGGAGTTATTTGCACAGAGTATTTAAAGATGAGTTGAAATTTGCCAAACAAATCGAATGGAGAGGGAAGGTGTACTAATCAGAGTTCATGGTTGCCAGTAAAGATGCTGATTTTGGCTCTTTGAAACAGGAAAATCAATTCATAAAAAGGATACTGGGAGCTCACAGTACTGCTGGGAGGAATGGAGTACCACATTCTAGGCAACACAGCCAAAAGCACTGCCCTCAATTATGTTACAGAACTGATCCACTGAGGACCTCACAACCATGGCCCCCAGCACCACAGCTCCCCCGACCAGCCCCAGAGCAGGTCCCCTCATTCTTTTCCACTCTGCTTCAACAGCTTCTGATCTCAAGGCCAGGCCAAGTGTCCCTGATTGGCAGAGCATGGGTCACTGGCTATGCCCTAGCTGCAAAGGAGGATGGGAAAGTCGATGTTGGCATTCCCGTATCCTACTCTGAGGAACGAACTCTGTACCCACCAAGACTGATGGGAAGGGCACTCAGACGCTGGACGGCCAAAGACAATGTCAAGTGTCCACTGCAGGGGGCACTTAAGGCAAGTTGTATAAAGGCAAAGAAAATGCTCTTCTTGGCTCAGAGATGGTCACTGTGTGCCTTAGAGTATATATTTAGTGCTGAAGTATGCCTCCTGAGTGCTTGTTTGGACAGCTTGCCTTTGCATTTCAATGTCTTCTGTCTGCAAGGGCAGACTGTTCTTGTTGGACCTCAGAAAGCCTGGAGCAGTGCCAAGTTTTCCAGAAAGGTTCAGCTGCTGTTGAGAAGGAGGAGATGCCGGTGAGGGAAGGATGGAGCCAGCATGCAGCATCCTTTTGTCCAAGGCCCAGCTCCCCAGAGCAGCAAGTTCACAATGAATCCCAGCCTCTGGGGAAGGTCATCCATGTGCACAATAACCCCCTTTCAGAAAATACCAGAGCCCCGCACGAGTACAGTTCTTCTTAGAAGCTTCACTGCCACCCGTCCAGTCCTTCCTTCCAAGCCCTTCTCTTCCTGCACAAAGCTCAGAGGGGCCCCAACATCTCTAGCTCCTTCTCCCTTTCCCAGCCATTAATGACCTAGGACTTCCTTGACCCTTCAGATACTGGCTAGAAATCCCACTCCAGGCCCTGGTCCCAATAAGGCCAAATTGAACTAATGTCAGACAGTAGCAACAACACAGCCAGAGCCCGAGTTTTCTGTTAGAAAGATGGGAAGCTTCTCTGGCCAAGGTGGTGACCTGTCTTGTCTCCACTCATTCTCCTTGCCTCAGAGAGCAGCAGTTAAGGGAACCTGTCCTTGGAGATGCTGAGGGTACAATGCTTAGGCAGGGCCACAGAGAGTGGGAGGGATAGGAGAACACTGAATTCAGGGAAGCGACCTTCACTTCCACTGCACACCCAAAGCAACTCCTTTCCTGGCTCCCAGAACACTGGTCTGCACAGTGGCCTAAGCCAGACCCCTGGAAGGCACCCTGAATTCCTCCCTCCTCACAGGCTGCACATGCAAACAGCAGCTCCAGCATCTCTCGGAACCTCCCCCTCCCCCAAACAACCCTAAAGCTCCGCTTAAGCAGACACTGGCCCCTAGTTTTTCCCTCACTTGAATTACTGCTGCTGGGCCACCGAGTGGTGGGCAATGTTTCTTGTGGTCCATTCTTGTAGAAGAGAGGACTGGATGCCTCTTTGCTCACCTTAAGGCCACGGTTCTCAACAGGAGGCAATTTTACCTCCTTGGCAAGACCTTCTTTGTTGTCACAACTGGGGCAGGTACTGCTCCTGGCCTCTGGCAGCTAGAGGTCAGGGATGCTGTTGAACAACGCCCCATGCACAGGACAGCCCCACAGTGGAGGACTGTCCCACTGAAACTGCCAGTAGTGCTCGGGGGAGAAACTGCACTAAGGTGAAGCTGTCTGACCCATGTGCTGGTGGCCCCTCACCTCCCAGGAGTCATCACAAAGACTTGCCTACCACCCCAGGTCCACTGTCTTTTACCTCTGTCCCTGAGTGTGCTGTGTTTGCAGTTGCCCATGACTTTGAGGCCCTCCATCAGAGCAGGACCACAGGTGCCCCAGCCCCTAGAAATCTCCCTGGCAGGTCTTATTTCCCCTTAGCTGCCCTCCCAACAGATTCCGGGAGAGCCAGTGACCCTCTGACTGTTCAGAGACTGGTCTTTCTCCAGAGAGACTGAGAACCCATCCTCACTGGTACTAAGAAGGAGAGACAGGCAGGGGCTTCTTCCTAGGAGTCACGCTGTTTGGGGAAAAAAGTAGCTAGCCAGCAAGCAGGAAGACTCAAGTCATTCCTTCTGTCCCCCAAGGCTCAAGGTCCCATTCCATGCCTAGAAGTTTTGCCAAGCCCAAGGTCCCCCTGATGTCTGTAGTTCGGTGGCGGGAGCTGGGACAAAGACAGCCTGATCCACCGCCTGGCCTCAACACCCAACCAGCTTTGACTCCTGTGGCTCCCCCTCAGGTCAAGTACAGCCCCTGGCTCTGCGGTCTTGCCTCCTTGCCTTTGCTCAAGCTGGGCGCTCCCCGATTGAAGGGGTTTCCCTTGCTGGCTCTATACACGGAGGCCCCGTCTCTCTGGTGCTGTCCAAGAAAGCCCCTTCATCCCTACTGTTAGAAGGGATCATAGCATTTTTTTCTTTTATTTTTTTAAAGATTTTATTTATCCTTTTGAGAAGGGAGGGAGCACAAGTAGGATGAGGGGCAGAGGGAGAAGGAGAAGCAGACTCCCCACTGAGCAGGAAGCCTTATATAGGGCTCCATCCCAGGACCCTGGGATCATTACCCTAGTGGAAGGCAGACACTTAACCGACTGAGCCACCCAGATGCCCCAGATCAGAGCCTTTTAAAGATATATTTCCCCCTGATTTCTTGTCATGAATGTTTATACTTCATACTTCCTCCTGGACCCAGACTTTTCCAAGGGCAAAATGTCTCCATTCCTCAAAACCCAAAATGCCTAGCACAGGACTGGCCCCACAGTAGGTGAAGAGCTACCAGAAAAAAATGTGCTGCCTAGGCCATGATCTCTCCTTCCGATCAGCCTTCTCACAGCCTCTTCCCTCTGCCCAGAACACCATTCCCACCCGCTACCACCAAGGCCCATCTGCCCACACTAGGCTACTGCTCTAACGTGGCTTCACGGAGTTATTCCCCCTGGGAGGCCTCCCCAACTCCCAGACCCAGGTATGTGCCCTGCCACAGGAACCAATAACAGCTGCACATCTTTTTTTTTTTTTTTTTTTTTTGTAACTTCTGCCACTTTTCAGTAGACACTCTCCAAACCAGGCTCTACTGAACCAACTCCCTAGATGGAGAGACACTCTCCAGCCCCTCCCTCTGCAAGATACCCAACTTATGCCCAGAGCAAACCAGATGGTCCACAAAGCCCTTCATTTTGAAGTCCCTTCCTGATACTCTTCCCCCTTCCTTTTGTCCTTTCTGGCAGAGCCCATATCTTACAGAAGCTGAAGATGCCAGTCACCTGATATTCAGCCTCCTTTGTAGCCAGAATACAGGCATGTGACCAATCCTGGCCAATAGGAGTTGAGGAGAAATCAGCTGGGGGCCTCAGGAAAGGTTCCCTCTCATTCTTCTCTGATGGATGCAGATGTGTCTGCATTGGAAATAATGCTGGATGTGGAAGCCCTTCTGCACCATGAAGAGAGACATTCCTAGTCCTCTGAGGATGGCTGAAAGAAACAGATGGAACATGCCTGTGACTTGAGGGCACTGCTAGACCACTGCAGCCGTGCTGGGGACTCCCCTGTCTCCAGACTGCTTCCTGTGTGAAATAATACATGCTTTTGCCATTTGAGCCAATGGTTTTCACGCTGTGGGTCACACGCCTTAATAGGGCGGGAGATTATTTTCGTGGGCCATGATGAGTATTTCCTTTTACTAAAACAGGAAAAAATAGACTAGAATAGAAAACACTAGCTAGCATCCCATAAAATAAAGGTAAAGAGTGTTTGTGAAGATATGTCTCAGTTCACACTCTGTGCATGTGTAGATGTGTGTGTACTGAATGAAAACGTAAACTGCATTTTTTACTACGCACTGAAGGTTTTGTGAAAGCAAAACTTAAAAGCTAGTTTTAGGTAAAGATTCTGTTACTTGCAGCCATATGCATTAAATCCCACACAACCACTCTCTAGCATGCTCTTGAACTTAGTTCCTGCAAGCTGACCTGCTTACTGACCAAAGACCATTCTTTCTGTGTCTAAATTGTTTATGGCAGATATACATAGTACTATAATTCATAACTCAATTAAATTTCATGCAAATTAATGAAATATGAACTTTTTAAATTGTTATTTCTAGGAGGGCATGTATTGCATGGAGCACTGGGTTTTATACATAAACAATGAATCTTGGAACACTGCATCAAAAACTAATGATATATTTTATGGTGACTGACAAAACACAATAAGAAATTTAAAAAACAACTGCTGAAGCAAAAAAGTAAATAAATAAATACATAAATACATAAAATAGGTGCTTCTAGGTTGACTACTTTGAAAGGAATCAATAAAGGCAAGTCCCAGAAAATATAACTGTTGGATGGGGATAAGGAGAAAACTCCCAACAAATTGAAGACAATAAGCATAAAATTCTAAGATTATGCCTTTGTATTAATTCACAAATTTCTTGCCTCAGTTTAAAGAAAGGGGTACATGAAGAAAAAATATAGAACTCCACTCTCTGACAAAGGCCAAGAAAAGACTCTTTCTTCCATCAACGTATTGGTGAACAAGTATATAGGTATACGTTTTCAGTTATAACAAAATGTTTAAAGCATACATTAGGTATCCTTACCTAATGTATCATTAGGTATCATTTTCATTTCTTCAAGCTTTTTTCTTTAATTGATGTCAGCTACCATTTTAATTGGCCATCATTCCTTACCACATCGCACAAGGAATTTTTAGTATAATTGTTTAATATGTTTGTTCTACATGTGACTGTAAATTCCACAAGAGCAGAAAATCACCACCATCATGTTCACCACCTAATGCCCTAGTGCAACAGCAGGAACAGAGGAGAAGCTGAAAACAGATTGTTTGAATGGGCACCTAACTAAACCAACCAACCAACCAACCAACCAACCAACCAACCAATCAAATGTTATCTCATTTGAGCCTCACAAAAGCCTTATGGGAAAGAAGCCTTCTATATTTTTATCCCAATATTGACCACGAATTAATTAAGGTTCAGAAAAGCAAACTGACTAAAGTCACACCACCAGCATGACAGCCAAGCCAAGCACCCAGAATTTTTTACCTTACGGGATTGCTCAGCTGCAGGAAGGTTAGGACATCACGCCATCACATTACCAGAGATTCTTCATCACATTTCCTCTTCCGGTGCTTTGATTTTGAGATTTACTTGGAATGCCGGGAATTCTGAGTTCTTTGAGCCCTATTAACATTCTAAGGGTTATTGGTAGGTATTATCCAGAGGATTGTTTTTTTTTTAAGTGTGAGCCTATAGCCGAGGGTCAACATTTGTTCCCCTAAAAGTGGATGTTTCCAATTTTCCTATACGAGTTAATGAGAAAACATTATTTCTGATAGGAATTCACTTTATAGTCTATTTTGTTGGGTCACATCTATTCAGTAGAGTAAAAGATTCCTGATCAGATTCTTGATCCTGTATAGTATTAAATGTATTATAATTATTAAATGTATAAATAAATGTATTAAATATATTAAGTGTTGTTATATCCTTAGTTCAGCTTTGTGTTTCACCTTCCTTGTGCATCTACTTCTTCTTTTATTCTAGAACATTTATGGTTGCTTATAAAAGAAAACATGTAATATAAATGGAAAATTTTTTTATTCATGTACAGATGTTCAAAAATGTGTCAAGGAGTGGGGCATGAGGGAACCCTCTAGGGCAAGTTCTGTATCTTGCTCTGGGTAGTGGTTTCCCAGTGCACATGTGTAAAAGGCCAATGAGTCATTTAAGACCTGTGTACTTTACTGTGTATAAGATATTCCTAAATAAAAACTGTTTTAAGTGTGTCTGGCTTTAATTTTACAGAGAGCTAAAATGTGAGAAATGAAACCAGCACATCCTAAAGTAAATCAGCTCAAGTTTGTAAACACTTACGAAGCACTTACCATGTACAAGGCACTGTGCTAGACCCTGAATGAGAGAGATTGTAATGATTTTTCTAATTATAAATGGTCCTGGATACAGGCTGGCTCCCAGAAATATTTGTGGAATAAATGAATGAGTTCATTAATTGATAGCTAGTACAGACTAATGGGTTAAATTTAAATAGGAACACAGACGTACTGTCCCATGATACTGAATGAAGGAAAATAAAGATGTGTGAGTATAGTGATTATTCTCTGAGGTCCAAGATGATAAATCCCCAAGTGAATAGTTGGTCTTATTTCTCGAATCCTTCTAGAAGATTGAGTTGGCACACTTACATCCCATAGAGTGAGCCTGACAATACGGACAGCACTAAACTAGCAGCTCACTGCAGGAGATGAGGAGAGAGAAACAGGAGCGAGATCCTACAGGGCAGTGAGGAAGTTGTTGGCTGCTTAACTGTGGAATGCTGGGAGAGAGCAGAAACAAGAACGCACAGAACTAAGCATGGAATGGAAAGCACAGAGGTCAGAAAACGGTTGTAGATTTCTTTTGAAAATTTTGTATGAGAAGCAGAAGATGATTGGACAGTACTTGGAAAGGGACAGTGAAACAAAGGGATAGAGAAACACTATATTTTATAATATAGGGGACTTGCTTATATATGTATATCAAGGGGTCAAAGAGAAAAGAAAGGGATTAAAAATATTGGGGAGAGAGAGGACATGGCTATTTAAGGAAGGGATTGGATAAAAAGGAAGGGAGGCAGATGCTTCCACCCAGGCTTGCAGCCCTTCTCACCTAGCAACTGCAGTACACTCATCCTCAGCCTCTCTGTTCCCCCTCTCAGCCCTCCAGTCCCTGCTTCCCCAGGAGCCAGGGCAATCTTCCTGAAATGTAAATCCAATCATGGGACACTCCTGACCTTCTCAATCCAAACCCGTGTCAATCCACTTTGTATAAAATTCAAATTCCTTGCCATGAACTTCAGTGCCTGACATCGGGTGGCCCCAGCATCCTTCCCGAACCTCATCTCTCTGCATTCTCACCTTCCCTTACTGCGCTCCACGCCCCCCACACCCCTCACCCAGCTCTACAGTGAATGCTGGACACGGACCCACCCCTTTCCCGCCACACGACCTTTAGACAAGCCAGTCTCTTTTTCTTTAAATGCTTTTCTCTCCCACTCATCATATGGCTGCCTCACTCTTACCTTTTGAGCCTTAAGATTCTGATGACCAATTCCGATGTGTAAGGATTTTTCCCTCATCACTGACCAATTCTCTAACATAGGTGGGGTGTTGTACACTGCAATTCTGATACGATCTACCCAGAGACAGGGTCAGATTCACAGGTTAAGGGCTCAGTCCTACAAGACTGCCCCTCTTCCCAGCTGTAGTCACCAATGACAAGCCCAGGTTCTCACCCGGGCTTCTGACCAGCGCCCTCTGTGGGTTCTATCAATTTGCTAGTGTGGCTCACAGAACTCAGAGGAGCATTTTATTTACCAGATCACCAATTTATTACAGAAGGATATCACTCAGGAACAGAAAAATGGAAGAGAGGCACAGGGCAACGTATGGGGAAGGGGCCTAGAGATTGGATGCCCTTTTGGAGTGCTCCACTGTCTAGGAATCTCCACATGTTCACCAACCCAGAAGTTCCTTGAACCCTATCCCTTTGGGCTTTTATGGAGGCTACACTACAATAGGTATGATTGATTACCTCATTAGTGATCTGGCCCCTCTCACCTCCCTTGAGGTTGTAGGATGGGACTAAAAGTTCCAACTCTCTAATCACATGGTTGGCTCCAATGGTGACCAGCCTCTTACCTTTCAGTAACTTAGGGGCATTCCAAAAGTCACTTAATTAACGTAACAAAAACACTTTTATCCCTGTCAAGACTTAGAGAAATTCCAAGGGTTTTAGGAGCTCTGTGCCAGGAATGGGGTCAAAGACCAAATATGTATTTCTTATTATAAATCATAATATCACAGCCCTTAGCTAAAATGCTATCTTCCCAGCAAAGATTTCCATAACTATACATTATAAAGTAAGGCTCCTAAATTCTGTTCCTTGGTAGGGTGTGATAAGTACAGGCAAGCTATAGCTCCCATGGCAACAACAACAAAAGTGGACAAATTATTAAAGTCATATTTTAAAGACATTGTAGAACTTGAAAGCAGAGAGGACAAGGTGAACTAAGTTCTCAGTCAGGAAGAGCCCTTCCCACGTTACCGAAGTGGCCACTCATTTCTCACCCAGCACGCACACTGGCTATGGAGTCGGCTTTCCACAGGCAAGGAGAAATGAGAAAACGGTGAAATGATAAACTTGAACCTGGTACTAAAACAATTATTACACTAAATGTAAATAGACTAAAAGAAGCACTTCTGGAAAGGTGGAGCAAGGACCTCCAAAACTCTGCTACACCACAAAAGCAACAAGAGAGACTATCAAAACTAACATCTTTCGAACTCTGGAAATTAACTAAAAGCTTGCAACAATCTAGGAAGCAGATGAAGTACTTAAGGTAAATATTAGTTTCTCCAGTCACAGATGAGGAAACGTGAGTGTGGTGCTGAATGACTCGCCCAAGGTCACACAGAAGTAAGCGGCTAAGAGGTGCCTTGGCCCAACAGCGCTGGGTTCTAGTCCTATCTCTGGTGTCCACTGGCTCTGTACCCTTTATACAATCACTTCATCTCCCTGAGCATCAGCACATCCATCTGCCCTCCAAGGCTGTACTTCTTGTCATTGACCTTTCCTGACATTCTTCAAAATGTGTCTAATCTACAGTCCCAACTTTTAAAACAGAAGGATCTTAATATGAGGTCCCTGGATTCCCATTTCAGCAGATCCATCAACACCATGAAATTATAAATAAATTGTGTATTAATATATGAAAGTATATATTGCAAGGGCACATCAGAGTTCTATGACCCCCAGAATTTAGGGATGCTGCCTCAGATCCATGCTAGATGACAGCTACATATGACATGCCTTCAGATGTTTTCTTTTCTCTGGTTGGACTGGTATATGAACATGAACTTTCAATGCCGAACCCAAAGCACTGATAAATGTCAGAAATTTCAGGCATTAGGGCAAGACCAGTTCAGATGATGGCTTGGGATAGAAGCTTTGGCTTCCCTTCAATAAAAATACCACTCATAATGATAATGCTTATAGCACTTAGAACTGATATCTCAATTTTGGTTTTGATCTTCAGTAATTGTTCTCTCTCTCTCTTTAAGATTTTATCTAAGAGAGGGAAAGAGGGAGAAAGAGCAGGGGAAGGGGCAGAGAGAGAGGGAGAAGCAGATACCCTGTTGAGCAGGAAGCCCACCTCAGGGCTCAATCCCAAGACCCTGAGATCATGACCTGAGCCAAAGGCAGATACTTAACTGACTGAGCCACCCACGTACCCCTCTGAGAAAGGAACAGAAGTACTGATTCCATATTGCATGGGTAGAGGTTAAAAGAATCGATCAAGTTCAATGGTCAGTGTTTGGTCTTCTTTCATTCTCTTCAGAGACAACCACTTGAAACTGGGAGTTTCTGAAATTGGAACTGATGGCCATATGGGTTCTTTATTTCTCCCTGGGGTGGGATCAGTGCAGTGAGGAAGGGGGTAGAGTCCTAAGCACATCTTCCCCCTCATCCCCTTCCTGTTCTCTAGAGCCCAGACTCAATAGGCAGCCCACACAACATCCCTCCCAGGATACCATTCCCAAGGCACAAAGGGATGGCAAAAGTAGTCAGGATCTCTAGCATGGTGTTAACAAATCACATATTTTTAATAGCATACTATCCCCTCAGTCACATGCATGTTTGTGGGCGTGCTGGAGATTGCTAACCAAGTGCAGCTGGCCTCAAACTGACAGCCAGGACACACGTGTGTATGCACATGCACACACACGCACACACACACTCTCACTCACTCTTGTTTAGAGGATGCCTGCTGCCAATTTCTTGCCTGGCAAACCAGAAATATTTTAGTGGTTTATAAATATGATCCCAGTCCATCTTGGGACACTTCTCGGGTTCAAGGCCATCTGTGTCAGGTGTTCAAAGGATTCTGGGTCCCTTTCCGTCCACACCCACATGGGCCTTCCATGTCCCAAGATGTACAGCAAACTCCTCAGCACCAAAGAAATGCCTGAAACAGGCAATTTCACAGGCTTCATCCAGTCATGTCTTGATTTGTTCTTTTTTTTCTCTCCTGTTATTGAAATGTTATTTTTTCCACTCATATACCACCACCTCTCACCCCTCCCGCATCAGCTTGTTGGAAAAGCTGTTTATTTTGCTTTTCCTTGGCATAATTTAATATCAGGCAAGTGCATCTCTGATGCAGACAGTATATTCCTGAGGCATACATTTGAGATTCTGGTTGATTAGAATTACAAATTTGTCATGCAATCCTGACCAATTTGGAATTGGCTCTCTGACATCATGTTTATGTCCTTTTGGCCTTGCCAGTGGTTGCTAGGATTGTCGGGGGGAGGAGGGAGACTTTTCTCAGCAATAAGTTAGAATTTCATAAATAGTTGGCCATGCCTTAAAAGAAGCCTGCTCTTTAACATGAGATAATGTATGTTTTCTTTCTACTTACTTGGAGTAGGTCATATTGGGAGCCACCCAAGTTCACTTTTAAATCATTTCTCTACATTCCAGACGCGGCTTTTGAAGTCATCTGCCCCAGCTCGCTGGGAAGCCAGAGCCCAGGCTTCTGCCAGTGGCCCCACTGTGCGCCCTGCCACCCGTCACAGGAAGTGTGTCAGAGCCGGGTGGGCACGGGGCTGGGTGGAGCAGACCCGCAGGACTCCCTTCCACCAAATGGAAAATCCTCTGACGTGTCCTCGGTGTACGTGTCTGGAGCTCAAGCAGGTCAGATGTCACCCTTGCCTCCAAGTCTCAACACCCCCTTCTGTCTGCCCCGTTGGCCTTCCGATGCGGCACGTGGTGTAACAGCAGGCTTGTTCAAAGCGCGGGCCACAGGAAATCACATCTGAAGTGACTGGCATGGAGGGTATTTTTATACTGTTCACTTTTTCCCTTTTCTTTTCATCTGTTTTCTGCATTTTTTCAGCTTGCTTTTTCTTCTTGATTTATTGTTGTATTATTCTATTTTTAAACCAAGACATACTTTCCCATCAGACTCTTTAATGTAACTCATATGAAAATTAGTGACGGGTGGACCACAGACAGCACAGGAGCTGGTCCAGCCGGCACTCACTTCCCAGGGCTCAGCTGCTTATCTGGGTCCACCCCAGTTGGTGGAGTCTCGGGGAGCAGGGCAAGGCAGACAAGTAATCCCCATCCTTTCCTTCCTAGTGAGGAAGGGCAGTGCCCAATCTGCGGTTCCATAGTGTGGGCTCCTGGATCTTCCCCTGGACTGCATAATGAACACTGTCCTCATGCCCCTCAGGTTGTGTCCCTCCTTGTGTGGAAGCAGGAGCATTCCAGTAGGGATTGTGGGATCCCCAACACAGGAAGGAAGAAAAACCAGTCTGGCCACACCCAATGGGCCCACCTCGGGGACCCCTCCACAGGAGCAGGCTTCCAGAGCGGGGCGGGGGGATGGGTCAGGGACACACTCAACCCTCTTCTAAGCTCTTCCATATCTCAAAGAGAACAGCCCAGCTCCAAAGCCAGGGAGATATGGACTGAGCCCTTGCTGGCCTTGGGACCCGGGGTGAACCTCTTTAGCGATTTGTGCCTCCATGAAAATCCGAATGAGATACTTTTCTTCTGGACTTGCAAAAATTAGGGAATTTGTTTGTCAAATGAACAATCAGGGCTTTGTAAAGTGGTAGTCAGTCTTAACGGTCCCAAAATTTGTTCCTGTATCCCCATTCGGGCTGAACCCATCTCCTCTCTCCACCCACAACGTCCAGCAGAGAATTGGTTGGTCTCCCTGTCATTTTTTTCACATGACTTATGTTTCTCTCTCCCCCTTCCACCCAAATTGGAGAGTTTATGAATGGTAAGGACCACATAGCATGGGACTGGGCAGTTAACACTACCAATGGCCTGTCTTCACTGCTTCTTAGTGAGTCCATCCGTCTATTCAGCCCAGATTCCTGAGTTCTTGTAGGTGTCAAGGACTCAGCAGAGGGCAGGGCAAGAGAGCTTCCTGCAGCGGGCACTCTGGTTCCCCTCTTGCTTCAATCTCACCGTCAGTGTGTTTTACCAGCACAGGCGAGCACTTTGCTTATTCCTACGGCACCTACCACTCAGAATTGCCATGCTTTCTGTCCCTGGGATTTTAACTCTGCCGCTGATGCAAATTGCCATCCCTCCTCCTCTCCAAA
This sequence comes from Spilogale gracilis, assembly GCA_004023965.1. Taxonomy (NCBI): domain Eukaryota; kingdom Metazoa; phylum Chordata; class Mammalia; order Carnivora; family Mephitidae; genus Spilogale; species Spilogale gracilis. The sequence goes on from PITA01003351.1 coordinate 126,640, forward strand.
TCCACACCTCACTTTCTCTGGAAGCTTTCTCTGAGGAGCCCGGCACATGTGGAGCTCTCTCCCCACTGAACCCTGAATTCCAACCTCTACAGCTTGTCTTTCAGAGGGTCCCGAAGCCATCCTCATAGCCTTCCTGCAAACAGCTCAAGCCGCCTAACCTGACATCCAGGGTCCAGCATGGCCTGACCCCTGCTACCCTCCCCACTTTGCCTTCCACCGCTACCCTCCTGCGACCAGTTCCTCAAAAGCACCTAGCACACTCCTCCCCCAGCAGGCTCCCTGATGTCACTCCTGCTGTCCCTCTACCTGTTCCACCCTCCTTCCTCCTTCCTCTGCTAGTGAGTTTCTTCAAGATGTCACTCTACTAGAGGTGTCTGGACAGCTCAGTTGATTAAGCCTCTGACTCTTGATATCAGCTCAGGTCGTGATCTCAGGGCTTGTGAGACAAGGTCCCACATAGGCCTGCACAGGTGTGGAGGCTGCTTAAGGTTCTTTCTCTCCCTCTCCCTCTGCCACCCCTCAAAAGACTTAACTCCTCTAGAAGCCTTCTTTGGAAACCCTCTCCATATATCTCAGACTGAGGTGCTCCTCTGTACTCCCTGGTATCTTGCACTAAAACTTATACTACAGTGTGCTGGTCTGTCCACAGGCTGCTTCTCTCAGCAAACTCAGAGCTCCTTGAGGTCAAATCACATCATTTGCATCTGTGTCCCCAATAACCAACAGAGCACCCTCAAACCTCCATCCCCCAGCCCCCATAAGTATGCTTCTCTAATGTCCCCATTTGAGACACTATGAGATTGTCAGAGTGGTAGAAGAGAGGAAGGGCTGATAAAAGCAGATTGAGTACTGTGGATCAATAATCAATGACGGGTAAAAAGATGGGATTTTCTTATTATTAACGATTTTTCAAAAGGGCCCAGAGAAGGGTAGTTTGGGTTGACAAATACATATTGACTTGACTTTTCCGTGAAGACAGCCAACATCTTCCAGCCTAACCTGCTTTTCAGAGACAGAAAAATTAACGTGCTTATCCTGAAAAGTAGTGAAAAATTATCCTCAAAGTATCATTCTTTTTTTTTTTAAGATCTTTTATTTATTTGACAGAGAGAAACACAGCCAGAGAGGGAACACAAGCAGGGGGAGTGAGAGAGGGAGAAGCATGCTTCCCGCAGAGCAGAGAGCCCGATGTGGGACTCGATCCCAGGTCTCCAGGATCATGACCTGAGCCGAAGGCAGTCGCTTAACCAACTGAGCCACCCAGGTGCCCCAAAGTACCATTCTTTCATTCATCCACTCGCACACACTCACTCATACTCACACACACACACACACACACACACACACACTCACAATCACACTCATACCTCCCTTCTCCCTTTGGTAGCATATAGTCTCTGACTTCTAAAAAATGGTTGTTCCTTTCTGCTTGAAAGACTGTATTAGATATTCAGGGAATACTAGCCCTTTCCTTGGACTCAAAAAAGTATTTTATCCATTAAAATCTAACCAGGGTGTAGTAACCATAAAATCCAGCCGCTCTGTTAGGAAGACGGATATCCTCAAAGATTTATGTCTGGCCGTCTCAAAGAAAATGTGTAAGATGGAGTTTTCTCAGAGACTTTCTGGCTGGGCTCCACCCCACACATAATTTCTGTGTGTATAAACCTCAGATCAAAACTCAGGAAGGGTTAAGGGAAACCTTTATGAACCACAGGTTGTCCGCTCACCATCCTCGGTTGACCGTTTGGAATGAATTAACCAGTCCCTAACCAGCCCACAACTGGTTCTTGGGCAGAATTAACCCACCTCTTCAGTCCAAATGGTCAAGCCATTTGGGGGTCTCAGATTCCATCCAGATTTGGGGCAAGGGCATATTCAAAATCATTTGCACGTCCCTATACTTGTGGCAAAAGATAATGAAAACACACCACATTATTAGTCTCCAGGATATGGAGGAGACCATTGGAAACATCAGAATTATTCGGGAAGGGGTGGAGAAGGGGGTGTGACTATTTTGAATGAACCTGAAAGAAAATACTTCCCGAACCTTCCTTCAGAAGGCGAATTCAGTTCCAATTTTTCATAAGGTTGGAAAAAGTTAAGCAAACGAGAACTATAGACACTTGTTTATAGAAGGTTTTTCTCTTTAATTGCTGTTTTTGTTTCATGAAAGAAAAGTCCCATAAAATAAAAGCTCATTTCTGGTTCAGTGAGGCAGCGAGACCCCTGAGAATGCCACAAAAAGGCTGACTTGATTCTAGCCAGCCAGGAGTCCCGAAGACTTGAACGTATTTCCGTAGCAGGGTATGTGCCTTTCCCACCCTCCACTCTAAAGGTCTCACCATACATTTGAGACAGTTTTTAAAATCTGAACTGTGGGACCGTCTGGTCTCTGGCAAGCATTCCAGACAAGTGGTTTTCTAAAAAGCCAAGTTCTGGTTTGACTCTTTGATTGGAAAAGTATCTATTTCACTAAGGGTGATAGGCCCCTGGATGCATTCTCACCAAAAAACCCATAAACCAATACTTGAAATGCCAGCAGTGAGTTGTAGGGAATTCTTTTGGTTTGCCTTCAAGGACACAAAACATCGCAAAGGTCTTCTCTTTGGCAGAGAGGGGGCCTGGCGTGGAGAGTGGGCCCAGGGTGTGTATGGAAAGAGTCAGATATGGGAGCCAACAGACCTGGGTTCGAATCCTGGCTCTGGCCAGCAAGCTGTTCAGACCTCAGGCGAGCCTCTTCAATTCTCCTGAGTCTGATTTTGCTCATACTGCTAAATGGGTGTACTGACCTCAGGGAGACCATGTTTGCCTGAGTCCTTCCACTGTGCCTGGTACACAACAGGGGCTTAATAAGCCATGGGTTCCTCTCCACCACCATGCCATTGTAGAGGACCGACAGAGACACACAGCTTCTCTGAGGTCCCTGAATCCCTTCTGAGACTTCTCTCTTTGGACTTCTGAGAAAACAGAGTTTGTCACCTGCTTTCACTAATCCAGTCAACAGGTGATTACAGGTCATGGACCCTGAGGCTGGCAAAAGGTCCCAGGCAAGAGGGACTCAAAAATACACACAGCATTTCCCCTGCACAGCAACTAGTGTCAGCACGCCAGGGAGCAAACAGCACGTTGTGATTGGACAACTAAATAGGGAATACGATTCACGAAGGCACGTGCCTTCCAGACCAGACAGCACGGCTGTGGCTCATGGACGATGGAAGAGCCCAGGCCCCATCTGAAGGCAGCTGCCAGCACCGGGCAAGGGTCGCCATGAGGGAGCAGAAGACGGTATGGCCAGATTTCTCATTCTTCAAGAAAAGCCAGAAGTCTGGATTTGTATATAAAGGCTCTGAATTTTTAAATATTGACAGCTTTTTAAAAATTTAAACATCTGCCTGAGGGCCGCGTGGGTAGGGAGAGATCCTGAAGGGCTCTATGAAGGAGGTGGGCTCCTGCCAGGCCGCAAATGGAGAGTCAAATTTAGATTCGCCTGTCTGGATGTTTACCAGGAGGACGCTTCTTAGGAGGTGGTGTGGCGGGGTGGTTATGGACTTGGTGTCTGATTCCTCATGTGCAACATAAGAAAAATGACATGTATCCCGAGAGCGGCTGTGAGGGCCATGGCAAACAGGGCTCGTTGGATGCCATGCGATCGCGAGATGAGTCATCTTAGCCGCTGTCATCCCACCATCCTGACTGCTGCAAGGGCTATGGTCATTGGACAGACGGCGTGTGTGGCTCGGCCCCTTCCACCCCAGCCCACCCCATTTGGAGAGCTCATGCTTGCCCCAACCTCGACACGATGGCCCTGTGAAACACATGATAACACTGTTGTCCCCATTTTACAGATAAGGAAACTGAGGCAGCACAGAGAGTGAAGAGCCTGTGCAAAGATATACAGAATCCGTGGGGTCTCCCTGCCTCCACGGCTCACCTTCCATGTGCCCCACCGAGGCCAACAGGACCTGCTCCTTGGATGGCCGCTAGCACCCCTCTGTCAACCGGATTCTGGGACCCCATGGCCCCTTGAAGTTTCTTGTGGGCTCATCTCACACAGGCCCATGACACACCCTCCTCATTTTGCCCAGTCCCACCACCTAGTCCCATCAAATATTCCTTTGAACTGAGTTGCAAGGCTCATTCACAAAGCCCAGGAAGCGTCTTGGACACAGAAAGGGGTTTCATGGTCTTCCTTATAAAAGCACAACTTGACACGCAGCTATTGTGTCAGTGATCCCTCTTTTCCCACTTGCCAGAAACCCAAAACAGCTTAAAACAAAAAGAAACTGGCTCAAGGTCCACAGGAGCCTCATTTCAGGCTGTGTCTACATCTTCACTCTGTTTTTATGACCTTGGCCTGAGGCTCCCAACCCACAGGTCTAGGGCAGGTCTCCCAAGCGCAGGCCCGGTGCTCCCACGAGCCCCCTGGGGCAGGAACCAGGACATGTCTGGGAGCACAGGCAGTCCAAAATGGGCAGCACTCTGCTGATAAACATCCCACACACACATGTTTTGCTGTCGTCTTGAAGCCATTTCAACCCAAGGCAGGGCTCGGGGGGCTGTTTGCCAGACCGGACGCTCACCCCGGCCATGTCCCTTTGGCAGACACCGAACCCTCACTGAGCGCCAGGAATGGCCTGTCTTCGTGGGACCTTTACACGGGCTCCCACTCATAGGCCTCGGCCATCTGCCTCACTCAGATTCAGACATACATAAGCAGAGAGGGAATGAAACATCCAGAACATGCCAGAACAGCCCTGCCCTCCCAATCCAGCACCAGGGACTGAGCATTCCCCCCTTTCCTCGGGCTCCGCTGCCACATGTCCCCCCTAGGATGGGCATCCCGTCCCTCTGAGGGTAACTGTACTGTTTAAAAGGATCTTTCGGTTCAGTATGTTCCTGCAACGACTTTGGCCTGTGCTCAGATGGGGACACGGTGGTCTTTCCTGTCACCACAGGAACGGAGACTCCATGATGCTTTTCGAGGGGCTCTGTCACGTCTTACTTGCCTACCTATGTTTCCTGTTGCACATGCTTCCCTTTAAGACCTCATCTTTGTGCAAGACAGTGGATGTTGAGAGCCCAGGCTCTGGGCACGCCCAGGCCTTAGTTCACAGCCTACTTGCGTGATCCCAAGTCTGTCCTTAGCCTCAGTGTCCCCGTCTGGAAGACAGAGATGATGTTGGTTTCTGCCTCACAGAGCTGCTCTCTCCACGAGAGAAGGAAAGCCAAGCACTCAGACACCTGACAGGAAGTCTGCCATCAGAGGGAGCTGCTATCATGCCTATAGTCCACGAGTCTACACGCATTAACATTTTCCCCTTATAAGCATCCTGTGAGAAATAGATATCTTTATGCCCACCGTATGGATGAGGAGTCTGAGGCCTATCAAGCTAGAGAGTGCAGTCCAGGGTCTCATAGTGAATGAATGAGGAGGCTGTGATTCGTCCTCAGGACTGCCTGGCTCGATAGTCGTGGACACTAAGCACACCTGCATCACAGTTTCTTTAAAGAAAGCCCAAAGCGGGTAAAGACACCCCTTCATGCTTGCGCATGTCACCCCACTGTGCAGTTTTTCTGGCCAACACCAGGCCAAGCCTGTGCCCACTTCCCTGTCTCCACAGAAGCCCCTCCATCCACCAGAAGCCCGCATTCAACCAGAACTTCTAGGAACGGCGAAGCCGCGAAACACACTGACTCGCAGCGACCTCTCCCGTGGTGAGGGAGACACTCGCCCCTTCAGTCTCAGCAAGGCCACTGCTAGGAGCCCCGGGGTGCCTCCCGATCATGTCTACAGATGCCCTCCTCAAGCTCCAGCTCCTGAAACCAAGGGGCTGGGCTACCAATCTCAGAATTCTCTTCCTCGGCTAATTTTCCACAAAGAGTCTTGGGTTCAGGAGCAAGTGGCCTTAGGAACTCAACAGCCCCAGCAAGGATGCTCGCTCACCCTGCAACCTGCGGCCCAATTTAACACCCTCAGCCCACGGAGGTGAGCCTCCACGCGGCCATCTTTCCCACCCCTGCTCCTGCAGGTGGACGCTGAAGCCGTGTGCAGGAGGACCCAGGTGTCTGGGAATTCAGAGCCCTGCCATTGATTCATTTGTCTGCAACATTCTAGACTCCATGTCTCCGAGACAAGCCACGACAGAGTGCATTACGAGGTGAGCCCGCCTTATTTTTCCCTCCAGCTTTTACCCCATTTTTTTCTTCTTCTTCTTCTTGGCCTCAGGGCCTAAAGTATTCTGGACATATTTTTCATTTTTCCAAATATCAATTGCTCTTTTATTCCCTCTTCGAAGCAGTGAGTAATAAGAGTTGTGTCTGGTCCTGAAATTCCGACTGAAATAAATTAGCCCAATGACCAACAGGAGGTGCCCAGAACAATAACGACGGAATATTTGGCATATTACAAAAGAGCCCCTGGATGTCGAAGTACAGTAAGTCTAGAAGCACATTACGGAGCGACGTTGCCAAAACGGGTATGCAATGAGCCATCCAGGCAGCAGAACGCCTCATAAATTAATCCCGCTTTTTTTTTTTTTTTTTTTGGGTCCACTTCACAGATCTTTTAGCCCTCTTGTTAATGGGCCATGCAGAAGGGTATTTTTGGTGTGGCTCTTGTCCCCAGCAGAGAGGCATACGCCAAGGCTGTGTATTACTGTATACATTCATGCCCTCGCTCCTGCGGCATCCTGGGCCCCATTGTGCTAGGTCCCAGTGAGCAGGGCGAGGGCACAGACGTTGGAGGCAGCGAGCTGTTACCGGATCCTGAGCACCTACTAACACCTACTAAGGGCTAGCTATTATGCTAAGTTCTGGGGATGCCAGCAGAGGATGACAGGGGATGGTCTCTGTCCTCATGGTGCTGGTCGTTCAATCCACATCCCAACTCCCTCCTTCCTTGGAAGGAACTGCCCATGATGTGAGTCTTGGAGGGGTGCATCAGCCCTTTCTCCCACTGCAAAAGAAACAGAAGCCCCGGCCTCCTTCCCATCTCCTAGCAGCCAGGAGCCCAGCCTAGAGATTGCCTCTGTTCAGAGCACGGAATCTCAAAGGAATGTCCCAAAGTCACCTCGGTAGGAAAGAGTCCCCCCCAAAGATCCATGGCCTCCATGGGACCTGTGAAGGCTATGTTTTATTGTAGAAAAGGACTTTGCCGATGTCATTAAATTCTGGATTTGAGATGGCTTATCCGATTAAGCCCAGTGTAATCTATCGATCCTTATAAGAGGAAAATAGCATACACAGAGAAAAATGGCATACACGCATTTCCTATTATTGAAGGAGAATGTAATGTGACCACTGAGGCAGAGGGTGGGGTGACGTGGCCACAAGCCAAGGAGTGCTGGCAGCCACCAGAGCCAGAAGAAGCCAGGAACAGATTCTCCCCGAGTGCCTCTGAAGGGAGGGAGGCCAGGCAGATGCCCTGATCTCAGCTCTGTGATATGGACATGGGACTTTTGGTCTCTAGAACTCTGAGAACATGAATTTCTCTTGTTTTAAGTCACCTAGTTTGTTGCAATTTGTTACAGAAGTCATAGGTAACTGATGCAGACCCCCCAGAATTGTAGAATTCTTTCATGGCATTGGGATCCAATTGCTGAGAGCCTACATTTGTCCCCATCACCAGTCCTGGGCTCAGACTATTTCTATGATCCACCCTGGTCTATGATTCTAACAGCCATCCTCTCCCTAGATCTTCAGCCTCTTCCTCAATCCCAGGACCTCCCTTTGGATGTCCTTCCAGCATTTCCTTTTCTGATTTTAGTTAGCCATTGGGACTTCTGTTGCTCACCATCATAGGTTAGAAACCCCATTGCAGGGCTGTTGTGAGGATTAGGGACAAGCCGTTTTGGGGCCCAGCACAGTGCCTGGCACACAGCTGACATATAATCAGAGTTCCCAAACCAATGGCCTGCATTTCACCCAAGTGGTATATTTTTTCCCAAAGTTGAATTTGTTGCCAACATTTATAAGTCAGGAGATTTCACATAAAAGCCTGAATTTCTAACTTCTCTTGTAAACAATCAGGTCTTGCGACAATGAACCCCACATATTCATGGCAATGAGTGGTTGGCCCTTCTAGACACACAGATTATAATCTGCCAATCCTCACCAGGCCTTTTTCTTGTACACCCAGCCCACTCCCCTCATTTTATTAAAGGTTAAGTACTTCTGTGCATCTGAGTTTATAGTTCTTATTGCAAATACAAGTCTTTCTTCCATTAGACTAAAGGTAGGCACCAGACCCGAAGTAGGACTGGGTTCCTGTGTAAAGCCCAGGTTGGGAGGTCTTTGCCCATGATGCTCAGTCTCCCCAGACAGCCTTTCTTTTCCCCTCCAGTCAGCCAAAAATACCTGCCCATTTATGAAGCCATTCCATCCCTTCCTCCCACACCCCCTACTTAGTCCCCAGCCACTCTTGTCCAGGCTTGCCTATTATAGCATTTGCTTCCGTTTTCTGAGTAAGCTTTTCACAGAAGGTCTTTGCATTCTTAAATTATTGGGAGAGACATTTGCATTGAGTTGCCTCGGGAGCAGTCAGTCAATAAATCTTTGGAGAAGTGAGGAAGAGAAGGAGGGGAAATGGGAAAGGAGAGAGGGAGGGAGAAAAGCAGGAGGCAAGGTTCCTACAGTGAAGCTGGCACTGTCCCATCAGGAGGTCCCACTTAGCCCTCCCAATAACCCCACGAGACACACATTAGCATTGGCTTCAGTTTCCAGATGTCTGAGACTCAGAGACAGGATGTTACTTTCCTTAAGGGCATGTTACAGTGACATGAGGATTTGATCCCAGATGTGTCTGAATGACCAGACTTAAAGCACACAGTACTGCTTGGCCTATACTTGTTAGGTACGGGGCAGATCTCTCCCTTGGCAGGATGTGATCTTTCAATTAGTTTTTTGCCTGAAACTCTATTTATTCACACATTTTCCTTTCATTCCCTCCCTCTCCTATTTATTCCCACATTCACTCAGGAAGCCTAATTCCCTTGTCCATAGCACCCCTCTTCCTTTCTCATTCCTGCTTTCTTCCTCTACTGGGAGATGGGAGGCCTGGGTAGGCTGGGAGGCACAGGGCCCAGCGTGGACCCTTCCTAGCCCCCAAGCCAGGCCAGCTCCTGAACATGGGCTCTGAGGGCCAGGCAGAGCCGTTCTTTTCCCCCTCTTTCCTGCCCTGAGGCTGAATCCCCAGGAAATGGCCCTACCAACTAATCCCAGAAGCTTCCCCACTCATCACTGTTCTTCAGATCAGTTTCCTGGAAGAATTCATTGAGTTTCCCGGAAATGTTTCTGGTCACCTTCTCTTTCCATGACTGTAATTCATTGCTTTCCATGTGTCGTAATTAGTTTAATGCCCAGTTTTGGAGTATCTGCATCTGACATCTGAAACGTTCCTGCCAGGTAAAGCCCAAGGAGCAGATAGCTGCCATGGCAGGTACAAGACCACTGAGATGATGCAGATGACCTTATAAAGAGAACCTGGGTGGGAGCAAGAGAGTTGAGATCTGCCCACTTAGCTCCAACTGGCGTGGGCGGTTCTCTTTCTTTTTCTGGTCTTGAGTTTTCCCAAGGAAGAGGCAATATCTCATGGCACTCAAGAGTCTGGGGGGGTTGAATCAGACCCAGGGGGTTCATATGTCAGCCCTGGCTCTCACTAGCTCTGTAACATGGAGAAAGTAACTTAAGCAGAGCCTCAGTCTCCTCATCTGTAAAATGGAGATAATGGTATTATTAACTACCTAGAGTTGTAATGATAATAGAGTGAGCTAATATATTTGAAGCACAGTGCCTTTCACTTCTTGAAATGTCTTAGCTGTGGATGGTAAGAAGAAGAATATGTGAGCTATGGGAGAAAGAGAATGGAGATTGTACAAAATCCCTAGTTGCTAAGCTAAGGTAGTCATGAAGTTGGACAGAGAGGAGAGAATAACGCTACTTTTGATATTTCAAAAAATTTAATGGGAATCTCACATCTACTTATTCACAATAAATCCAGAAAGTACAACAAGAAAGGCAACTTTCTTTGCTTTTGGCTGAAATTACATTAACTCCTTATGGTCAGCTAAAAGACTTTGAAATTAAATAGACCTGCACTCGTCGCCCAGGTAAGGTGTGTGACCTTGAATAAAGAGAGTAACATCCCCCACAGAGAGACTGACAACACTGAGCTTGCAGGACAGTTATTAGGATTAAATGAGATAATGTATGGAAAACACTGAACATGGGGTCTGGCTCGGAGTCAGTGCTCAGTACATGACAGCCACCATGGCTAATATCCTTCTTTAGCCTCCCTGAGGCTCAGCTTCTTCATGGTAAAATTAAAATCATACCACCTGCTTTACTCATTCAACAAATATTTACTGAGCCAAGTACTATGAATACAAAAATGTATCCACCAGATGCAGTTCACGGCCTCTCAGAGTCTAGAATTTGAACTTGCTCATTATTCATCCACTCAACAAATATTTTTACTGAACATTTAGCGTATAACAGGTTACACAATGGGAGTCAGAGACACAATGGCCAGTAAAACAGTTTCACTCTCCAAGTATCTACAGAATTATAGGGTAGAGAAAATGTCTAAAATCAGCTAATGAAATGACTAATATATAGGAGGTGCTCCATGGATAAAAGTTATCTAAGTGCTAATCAGTGTGTATGTGTAACTTTGGGAAAGTTAGCTTATAAAAATGTTGAAAATCAATGTTTTCTCAACACATAAAATTTGTTTGGCACCTGGGGACTTTGTCCTGAAATGTTGAATCACTACATAGTACACCTGAAACTAACATTACATTGTATCTTAACTGGAATTTAAGTAAAAACTTTTTTAACAAGAATTGATAGTTAAAAATTATAAAATTTAAAACTTAAAATGAATAAAATATGACAGAAGTCCAAAAAATAAAAATTCTATTTCATTTATTATTTTAAGATTGATTTATTTATTGTAAAGAGAGAGAGCACAAGTGGGAGGGGCAGAGGGAGAGAGAACCTGAAGCAGACTCTGTGCTGAGCGTGGAACCCGACATGGGGCTCAATCTCACAACCTCAAGATCAGACCTGAGTTGAAACCAAGAGTCAACTGCTTAAATGACCAGGATACCCAGGCGCCTCCCCCAATATAATATCTAAATATACATTTAACAAACCATATGTAGGATCTGTATGCTGAAACCTACAAAATGCTGATCAAAGAAAACCTAAATAAATCGAGAGGCATTCTGTGTTCATGGATTGGGAGACACAGCACAGTGAAGATGTTTACTTCTCCTGAAAGTGATCTAGAGGTTTAATGTAATTGCGGTCGAAATCCCAATCAACGGGGCCTGTGTGGCTCAGTTAGTTAAGCGTGTGCCTTTAGCTCAGGTCACAATCTCAGGCTCCTGAGTTCAAACCCTGCTCAGTGGGGAGTCTGCTTCTCCCTCTCCCTCTCCTCTCACTCATGCTTTCTCTCTCTCTCTCTCTCTCTCTCTCTCTCAAATAAATATTTTTTAAAAATCTTAGCCAGAAAGTTGGGGATTTTTTTGTAAGTGTAGACAAACTTGTTCTAAAGTTTATATGGAAAAACACAGGCTCTAGAAGTGCTGAGACAATCTAGACAAAGAACAAAGTGGGAGAAATCACTCTACCCAATTTAAGGTTTGCTGTACAGTGACGGTAGACAGCAGGACACTGTGGCATTGGTGCCAGGCTAGATACATAAAATCAATGAAAAAAAAAAAAAACAGAGAACTCAGAGATAGACCCAAACAAATATGTGCAATTGGTTTTTTTAAAAAGTGCAAAAGCAATTCAAAGGAAGAAGGCTAACATTCTAAACAAACAGTGCTGGAGCGATTAGACATCCATAGGCAAAAACAACAACAAAAAACTTTGATCCCAACCTCACATCTTATATAGAAAATAACTCCAATTTTGGACTGGGCTGTAAGATATAAAACTATAAATATTTTTAAAATAGAAGAAATATTTCTGTTTCTAGGGATAGACAAAGAGTTCTTAAACATCAACACAAAAAAATGATTCATAAAAGAAAAACTGATAAACTGAACCTCATTAGAGTTAAAAACTTTGTCTTTGTAAAAATCCATGTGAAGAAGATGAAGAGAAAAACTACAGACTGGAAGAAAACATTTGCAAACCAAACATTCAAAAAGGACTAGTATCAGCACATACAAAGAACTCTCAAAACTGAAGTATAAAAAAAAAAAAAAATCCATGGGCAGAAGGGACATCTGGGTGGCTCAGTCAGTCGAGCATCCAACTCTTGGTTTCAGCACAGGTCATGATCTCAGTGTCATGAGATCAAGCCCCACTTCAGGCTTCAGACTCAGCAGGAGTCTGCTTGGATATTCTCTCTCTCTACCCCTTCATCCATGCTCATACACACTCTCTCTTTCTCTCAAATAAACAAATCTTAAAAAAAAAGAAAAGAAAAGAAAAAACAAGCTGAAAACATGGGTACGTATTTCACTGAAAGGAGATAGAGATGGCAAATAAGTATATGAGAAAATTTTGACGTCGTTAACTGTCAGGAAAATGCAAATTAAAACCACAATGAGATATTGCCATATGTCTATCAAAATATCTAAAATGAAAACTCCAAGTGCTGGCAAGGAGGAGAAACTGTATTGCTCATACATTGCTGATGGGAATGTAAAATGGTATAGCCATTTAGAAAACAATTGACAGTTTCTTAATAAAACTATTGTGCAATTATGATAAAACTCAGCCAGTTCCATCTTAGACATCCCAGAGAAATGAAAACTTAGGTTCACACAAAAACTAAATAAGAATATCCGTAGCAGCTTTATTCATAAAAGCCAATAACCAGAAATAGCCCAGACATCCTTCAGTGGGTGAATGGTTAAACAAATTCTGTGCATACGTGCCATGGGATACAATATGGCAATAAAAAGGAACAAACTGGGACGCCTGGGTGGCTCAGAGGGTTAAAGCCTCTGCCTTCAGCTCAGGTCATGATCTCAGGGTCCTGGGATCGAGGCCGAATCCGGCTTCCTGCTCAGCGGAGAGCCTGCTTCCTCCTCTCTCTCTGCCTGCCTCTCTGCCTACTTGTGATCTCTCTCTGTTAAATAAATAATTAAAATCTTTAAAAAATGTTGAAAAAGGGAACAAACTACGAATATACTCCACAATCTGCATGAATCTCCAGATAATTATGCTAATTTTAAAAAAGCCAATATCCAAAGGTGGTACTCTATTTGATATAGCGTTTTTGAAAAGGTAAAATTGTAGGAATGGAGAACAGATTCATTCTTGCCAGGGGTTAGGGACAGGGGAGAGGGGACAGAGGGAGGGCTGGGTGTTGGATAACTAAGGATGACACAAAAACCCTCTGACTTGAGAATTCGTCTGTATCTTGACTGTAGTGATGGATACACAAACCTACATAAATGACAAATATTTAGAATTAAACACACATCCACAGAAGAGTACAAGTGAAACAGGAGAAATCTGAACAGGACTGATAGATTGCACCAATGGCAAATTCTGGTTGTAATAAGGTATCAGAGGGGCTGTGAGATGTTACCGCTGGGGGGAACTAGGTATAAGGTACACTGGATCTCCTGTATTATTTCTTACTACTGCATGTGTATTTTCAACTATCTCAATAAATATTTCAACTAAAATTTTCTTGTTTTATATTTTAAAATCCGTGTTTTACTAAACACTTGAGGCTATAGAAGAAAATAGCCGAAAAATCATCCTGAAATATAATATTTTGATGCACTTTTTTTCTGGTCTTTGTTTATTACATGTATATGAAGTATCTGTGAGGGACTGGAATAAAAATCAGGGTGATGACAAGGTGGGGCCTTGCTGTGTCCCACCTTCTATGACATCAGAACTCAGTGTTTGAGGGATGCCTGGTGACCAGAGGTCAGGAAGGAGGAGGGTACCCATCTGCCTATCATGTTGTTCGACCCAGACAGCCTGATCTGAGGCCATGGTGATCCAACAGGTGGGCAGCAGGGGGCGAATGGCAGCTGAGCTCTTTGAAAGGAGAAGGGGTGGTCGCTGTGAGGACAAGAAACAGGTGAGGCCGAACCCAAGGTATGCTCCTGGGCTCCCATCAGGGCTTCCTTTGCCACTGATCACTTCCTCAGATCCTGAGGCCCTCAAAGTCAGAAGAGGCCTTCAGCCCCACTCTCCCTGGAGCCCAAGCTGGTGGGACACAGCATGCAGGCTTCGGGGCGTCTTCCCATTACTGACTGACTCTCTTATTTCATCCCCGGCACCGCCAGCAGAACATATGCTCCAGGAGGACTGGATTGGTTGTTTAGTTCCCTACTATGACCCTAGTGCCTACAACAGTGCTTGGTGCCCAATAGTGGATGAATGAATGAATGGACGAACAGAAATAAATAAGATACAGCTGAATGGTAGATCCCTAGAGTACTTGTTCCAAGGGCTAATTTTCAAAGCTCATGCAGAACTTTGTCAAAATGGGAAAAGTCATCATTTAAAAGGCATAGCCCAGTGCGACCATCCCCTCTCTTCAATCCCCTCTCACACCCATCCCCTGTCTCTTATATCCCCTCTCTCCTGCATCCCCTCTCTATTCCATCCCCTCTCTCCTACAACCCCTCTCTCCTCCA